>CAUYPK010062896.1:0-10924 GCA_963574355.1 Loris lydekkerianus
GTGCATTCTGATTGGGTGCATAGATATTAATTGAAATCTCATCATATTGAGTATTACCTTTAACAAATATGAAGTAACCATTCTTATCCTTCTTTACTTTTGTTGGTTTAAAGCCTATTGTATCTGCAAATAAAATTGCAACACCTGCTTTTTTCTAATTACCATTTGCCTGAAATATGGATGACCATCCTTTCACCCTGAGTGTATATTTGTCTTTTAAGTTAAGATGTGATTCTTGTATGCAACAAATATCTGGCCTGAATTTTTGTATCCAGTCAGCTAACCTGTGCCTCTTCAGTGGACAGTTTAAGCCATTCACATTAATGGAGAATATTGATAAGTCTGGTAAAATTTTGGGTATCAAGTTTTTCAAAAGTCCAGTGGACGTTTTTAATTTTTTCGCCAGTGTGGAAGTTGGAGTTTGATCAAAAGTTTCTGAGTGAGTTTACTTTTGTGGTAGAGGATTGGGTTAGTCATTATGGAGGATAGGTCTGAGAATATCCTGAACAGCTGGTTTGGTTATGGCAAATTTTTTCAACATATCAATGTCATTAAAGTATTTAATTTCTCCATTATAAATGAAACTCGGTTTAGCTGGATACAGGATCTGGGGTTGAAAGTTATTTTGCTTTAGGAGATTAAAAGTCGATGACCACCCTCTTCTGGCTTGAAAAGTTTCAGCAGAGAGATCTGCAGTCATTCTAATATTCTTCCCTTTGTAGATAAAGGCTTTCTTACATCTGGCTGCTTTGAGAATTTTCCCCTTCATATTAACTTTAGTGAAGTTAATTATGATATGACTGGGGGATGTCTTATTGGGGTTGAGTCGTGCTGGGGTTCTTAAACTGTCTGCTATCTGAATTTCAGAATCTCTAGGCATGTCTGGAAAATTCTCTTTCATAATTTCATGGAGAAGGGCCTCTGTGCCTGGTGAGGTCACTTCATTGATTTCAGGGATTCCAATGAGTCGGATATTAGCCTTCTTTGAATTATCCCAGAGCTCTCTGAGAGAATGATCCATTTTTGCTCTCTATTTCTCTTACTCTTTGAGAGTTTGGGAGCGTTCAAAGGCTTTGTTTTCAATGTCAGAAATCCTTTCTTCTGCTTGCTCCACTCTGTTACTGAGGGATTCTACTGTATTTTTCAAATCTTTGAGGGCTGCAAATTCTTGCTTCAGTGTGTCTAAGTCTTTGGTGGTTTTGTCTTTAAATTCGTTAACTTCTTGAGACAACTTTTAAATTTCTCCTCGAATTCGTAATTCCACTTTATTAATCTTGTTTGCAATCCAAATTCTGAATTCAATTTCTGACATCTCAGCCAGTTGTTTATGAATGGGATCTTCAACTACATCTGCCATATCTTTCCTTGAGGGGGAGGGTGTTGATCTATTCTGGTTATTCATGTTACCAGAGTTTTTATGCTGATTCCGCCCAATGATTATTTTACTCCCTTTGATTTTTCCCCTGGAGCTTTGTCGAGGACCCGTACAGTGCTGTGGCCTGAGAAACTGGGGCCCTGTTTGGTGTGGTGGGGCTAAGTGGTTCTGTCTTGTTTTCAGCTGGTTTCTGTTTGACCCTAGTGAAACAGTTACTCTGTATTGAAGTCTCAGCTGTGGAGAAATACCAGTAATTAAGTCACCCCACCCCCCACAGGCAATAAATGGAAAAGGAAAATCAAACCTTCCTACAACCACACACCCAGGGCACCACCTGAATAGTCCTCAGGTGATTGGCCCAGTTCAAAAGGTCCAAATCAATTGTATCAGTCAGCACCTGTTTTGTGTGGGAGAGTTTAATAGGTCTCTGGGAACTGGGTCACAGGGGTCTGGTGACTATTCTGATAAGGTTGCTCCAGTGCTGTGTGGAGTCAGGAGGATCCACCCAGCAAATAGATCAGTCTGGGAAGTTTGATGCCTCCTTCCCCACCTTGCACCACCATCACACCCAATCACTGATAGCCCTGCAGTCGGCTGACCCAGTTGCCTGTAGTGAACAGATGCTCCAGGGGTTTGCACCTGCCTGAATCACAAGGAAATCTACCAGGCCTCTGCACTCTGCCTCTTTCTAGCAGGAGCAGGTGAGGCCTGACAGTCTTAGCTGCTTGATGAAGGTTGCGAGATATTCACTCAGGTCCAGCCCCACCCCTGATTGATGTTACTGACAGAACAGAACAGAACTGCTAAATTCTTCTGCAGAGGAGAAGCTGTTTTGAGTTTCAAAGCCCTGTCTTTGCTCCTGCAGGTTTGTATTCGGTTACCTGTCAGTTCTATCCTGCTGCCTTCCTTTGTCTATAGGCTAATGATCCCCTGAGGGCCAGGTGCACTTGGGCTCAGTAAAGTGGTCCTCTGGGTCAGCTGTACCTTGGGAGCTTCCTGGGTCTGTGAGTCGGTACCACCTCAGAGAAATCCTTTACTCACAGGTGGTTGCTGGCCCCCTCTGGTTGCCCAGGGAGACAGGGGGTGTGGCTTCAGAATATCCGGGAGTGAGCCATTTTGCTGCCAAAGGACGGGTGCTGATCTGAGCCCCAGGGAACCGGTGCTCTATTGCGGTTCCCTCCCAGCCTACTATCCTCTCCTTGCTCCTGCGACCCAGAGTCAGCACTGACCAGCTACAGCCTAGGCACTGTCCACACCCCTCGAAAAATCACCCAAGAATCTTGACTCCTGGGGGACAGGCTTCCAGACCTCAGAGTGAGAGCGGAGGGGAAGTGCTGGGAGCTCAAAGTTGCAGGCAGAGAATATACACAGTTTTATAGTTTTATGCCTGGCAGGAGAATGCCATGGCACCCTAGTAGGGGAGGTATGTCCAGTTTTTAGAGGGTCTCTCCCGTGGTGTGTAGTGGGAGGACCTTTGAACTCTGCCCATTTGTTTATGGGGCAGTCCAAGCCGTTCTCATGTGGGAGGGGACTCCCATCTGCTTGGTGATGGATTTTGTACCTTTTGTTTGTATCCTTGTGGTCGCAGCTCACCTCAGCAGGGTTGACGTGTGTTCTTCAACCTTCTCTCTTAGTGCAGCTCAAATCCACCAGGTTACTTGCTAAATTTTTGTCCTTTAACTCTCCTTCTGGACGGGAGCCTCTGTGGAAAGCTGGCTTCAGTCAACCATCTTGTCTTCCCCTCTGGACTTTTTTCTATGACAACACCTTGCTACACATAGGCCCCTGATCTTAGAGGGGTGTCAATCTTACTGCTTTTCTTTGTGCTGTTCCGTTTGCCTAACATCATATACACTGTGAATCAGGTCTTCTTCATATTAATTTTAGAATTATTACCTGTTTTTAAATCCCCCAATGAAACCTCACCTCATATAAAAAGCAATCACTGACTCGCCTCCATGCCCTCAACATGTGATTTTGCTCTTTCTCTCCTAACTGTGGAGCTGCACGGGTTTATATGATTTCATCCTTTATGACAGTTACTTATTTATGTCTTTTTTTTTTTTTTTTTTCATTAATCCTTGAGGGTAGTGACTCTGTCCTATATATCTGACACGTCTAGCAGTATTTGACATTTGTATGTGATCAAATAAAAATGTGTCAAAATTCATTTTTGATTTCATTGGGCTTAATTGTATTTGTGGAGTTTTTAGATAAAAGTAATATTTCATATACACCATTTCTCAAGTCAAAGAAAAAAAATGAAATTCACTTATTTCACATCAGCCGTGTCTTGTTAAAAAGATGGAGTGATTATATTTGAGAGACTACATTCTACTCTGAAATGCTCCTCTGTAGAGATTGTTGCTATAGATGAATGTCAGAAAGTTAAAGCCACATTTACTTTGAGTGTAATACAATTATCAAAGTCACAAAATTAGAATTTGAGATATTAATTTGAGATATCTCTATTATCTTTTTAAGATGTATTTTTGTAATACTGGCTTTTTTTTTCTAGAAAATTTTCCATCTCCCTAAATGCTTCCTAAGCATTTTCCCATGTCTTTAAATCATCTCCAAACAATTATTTTAAAAATACCTGCACATCATTCTACTTTATGGCTCCTATATAAACGCATCTACCTTCTATTTTTACTTATTTACCTATGTGGAATATTTTATGTAAATGGAATTATATGATATATGGTCTTTTGTGACTAGCTTCTTGCGCTTAGCAAAATGCTTTCAAGATTCATCCATGTTACAGTGTCTCTCACCATTTTATTCCTTTTGTTGTCTCATAATACTTGTGTCCCTTTGTATGACTATGTCACACTGTATTCATCCATTATAAGTTGACGGACACTTGCATAGTTTCCACTTTCTGACTATAACAGATAATAATAGTGTAATCCTTCTGATATTGGAATTTCGTCTTCAGTAGGTTCTTGGTCTTGATGAGTCAAAGAATGAATCCATGGACCACAGATCAGTGGTAAGACATGATTTATTTACAGAAAAGAAAAGAATACAAAAACACCAAAGCTCCCAGCAGAGAGAAAACCCAAGTCAAGGGAGAAAAACTTTTTCTCTCCTTCTGTCTGTCTCTCCCCAGGCTCTTTGTCCAGGGATATGTATAGGTGCATGGGTTCTTTGTATATGAGGCCAGGAAATGAATGGACATAGTCCTTTCCACTGGGGCAAGGTGAATGAATGTATCAATGAATGGACACAGTCCCTTCTGCTGGGGCAAAGTGAATGAATGTATTAGTGAATGGACACAGTCCCTTCTGCTGGAGCAAGGTGAATGAATGTATTAATGAATGGACACAGTCCATTCATGGAAATGAGAGCTAGGAAACTTAAATGAAATTGACCTAGACACAGGAAATGGGGGTTCCCTGTTCAGTCATAAGTGCAAGGGGAAGGAGACACCCAGGTGCCAGTATCTCCCCAGCAGTTGTCCGGCCCCTCTGGCCTGGTGGGGGGGGAGGTCTCCCCTTCCTACATTCCAGGGCTGGTTCCTCTGCTGGCTGCTGCTGCACCAACACCACCAGGGCAGAGACGGCGGGTCCTCCAACTCAGCTCGGCTGAGCTGCCTGGGGCACCACCTGTCCTGTATCACTTCATGTACAAGATTTTACGCAGGCATATTTTTCATTCCTTTTGGAAATATACATAGGATTGGAATTATAGCACTGTATAAGTAAATATGTCTTTCAAATAGGAACTATTAAACTGTTTTTCAAAATGGCTGCATTTTGCATTCCCACCAGCGATGTATGAAGGTTCCAATTTCTCACATCCTTACTGACACTTGTTACCGCCTGCCTTTTTGATTACATACGTCCTATTGAGTGTGAAGTAATATTTCACTGAAATTATAATCATATTTTCCCAAATGGCTAATGATGTTGAATACCTCATTATGTGCTTTTCAGCATTTGTTTATCTTTGGAAAATGCTAATATATTGCTATTAATATATTAAATTTCACTTTTCAACTTCTGTTCATAAAATTTATTGTGTCATACTCCAGGGCTAGGACATTCTGGAAAAGTTCATATCACACAGCAACATAGGGAAGAAAAGGAGTTTAAGAATTTTCAAGTGAAATATTCTTAATTTATGGTTGAAAGAATTACAGCCACAGAGGTTACATTATTGCCAAGCGAGATGAAGCAGTCTAGAAATAGAGGGAAATTGTTACTTTCAAGTCACTGTAGTCTCTAAACACCAGGTAGTAGAGTGCCTTTGCCAATGATATAAACTCATGTTACGACTGGATGTGTGGTTGGCAATAGAATTTGATTTAACTGATAGTAGCAAAGTGGTTTACTTTACTGTAAACTACTGATGGAAACCTGTAAAAGTTTAATTCTACACAATTGATCTCTGCTGATGACTTAGACCTAGCAATTCATCTGCTGTCTATAGCAGAGCACAGTTTTAATGGGCTAAAAACCTGTTATCTAGTTCACCCTTTGCTGGTTTCGGATTAAAACATTAAATTCTTGGATTCCTCACTCACTGGGCTGGTAATCTTTAAGCTCAGCTCCACACTACACCCCTTTACTTAGGCCTTTCCAGGAAGCAGAGCCCTCGGGAATTCCTGATGCAATTACTTTGGGAGTTGTTAATTTGTAGCAAAATTACACTCAGGAAATGTTAGAAGGAAAAAAAGCTCAACTAAACTCTTTAATATGCTGTTTGTATAGATGAAGTTGTACAAGACTATGTAGAATCTTGAGCTACAAACCGTTAGAGCTTTTCCCTGACTTCTTCTTCCCCAAATGTTATTATTCATGAATTTCTAAACCTAAGTCATCATTTGAGTATAAAAGCAAGGGGTTCAACTGTTAAGGACGCTTGGAACAATTTTATTTTTCCTTTGTATTTTTCTTCTAAATCTGTCTAATTATCATATCATTGGTAAATCTTTAATATTATTCAAATCAAACTAGTCACAGCCGAGATTCTAATAAGTAAACATTTAAATTTCTCTGAACTTGGTTCTGTTTACAAGCTTGCTTTCTCTTTGGTGTCTGGTGAAAATTTACAAGGATCTCTATTCCATTCTCTACGCTTTCTTATATAGACATTTTAAAATATTAAAATCCATGAAATACAGAAATTAGCATTTGAAAAAATTTAATTTTCCAAATCTAACACTAAAAAGTAGAACAAATCTGAAGCTTAGATCTAGTATTCATAGTCAACAAGTGAAATACGATTTCAGATACTCTTTATGTATGAAATCTATTACAACCTGAAGATATTACTAACATTTTACATTAATTAGTACCTGTCAGCCATGTGCAGGCCACACAAAAATCCAGTTTTCCTTTTTTTTTTTTTTTTTTGCTGGGGCTGGGTTTGAACCCACCTCTTCCAGCATATGGTGCTGGCGCCCTACTCCTTTGAGCCACAGGTGTTGCCCTCCAGTTTTCCTTTTTTAAGGAAAAATTCTGTCACAAATTTCTTTGTGTCTGAAAACCAAGTTATAATTATTTTGAAAAATTTAAGGATTTATATCTCAGAAATTTTCTTATTCTTCTTTTGTTTTTCTTTACATACTTAATTTTACTTAGGTATACTAAGAGATAATACTAATTTAGGATTTTTTGTTTGTTCATCATTTATTTTTTTATTCTTTCAAATATTTATTGGTCCTTTATAATAATCAAGAAACTGTACAGAATCTGTGAAAGACAGAGTTGTAGCAAATTGACCCTGCTCACAATTCTCATAGTCATTCATGTACAAGTTGTATACAAGGAAAAAATGATAATTTTCTTTTCCTTGTATAGATGACCCATAGATGGGTCATCATCTATGCCCATGAAATAGGCAAAGTATATCTGAGAAAGATACTCATGCTGTTGGCTAAAATGAGAGTTTAATTTTAATCTATACTCATGATAATTGCTGTGTTATGCTCTGGGGATGTGATGGAATGTGGTCTTTCTTTTAAGTGTTTGCGGTCAGATGAATAAACAGTTGTTTGCTACACAATTTGACAAGTATAATAATAGTGGAAAGTCCAGAGCAATTACAGAACACACAGGAGGGAAATTGTGGGGCTTTGGAAATATTCATCAGAGGAAAGAACCTTAAGTGTGTTTCTGCGGTTCATGTGGCACACCCAGGTAGACAGAAAAGGGGTTGAGCATGGGAAGAACACGTCAGAAGCAGGGACCTGGTACTTTTACATAACTATTTGGATTGAAATGACTCTAAAACTCATGAAAATGTAAAATTGCTTATTTTGTTGTCTAGCAAGAGCATAATAGACATCCTAACTTTAAACCCATGAAGTGGTGTTTATCTTTTATAACATTTATTTGTATATTATATAAACTCTTATAAGTACTTTTTTATCTTCCAGAAACAGTTTTGATTTTTTTACCCACTAATTTATTAAGATTATGTTTATGTCTAAAAGAATATCATCTCCTGAGAGAGGACTTCTACTATTAAACTGCAGCAGTACATACTTCTGGGAGAGCTGAGACAACTGTGGAAAAGCGAAGGCTTCCATGCGGTCTGTGCTGAGGAACACATGGTGAAGAAAACATCTTTGTCTGACAGATGCCTAATCAAGTAAAGTTGCAAAAATAGGCTAGATGCAATGGCATGCTCCTGTAGTCCCAGCTACCCAAGAGGCTGAGGAAGGAGAATGACTTGAGCCCAGTATTTTTTTTTTAAGTTGCAAAATAAAGAAGCCTACAAAAAATTTGAAGCATCTGTTAAGCTTCCACCTTTATTAAATGAAAATAAATGTCTGTGACCATAAAACTATAAAGCCAAGACTTCTTCCAACTCTATAGGAGTATTTGGTATAGAACTTTCCTTCTGACAAAAAAACTGAACAATATATATTATCCAATTGTTTTCAGGAATTTTGACAATAGACAGTTCCAAATTATGATCTTTGAGAGAGGCATATCACAGAATTGCCAGGCTTTCTTATGAGGGAAAGTTTTTAGACTGTTATGCAAAGAGAAAACCCAACTCAGAGTAGGACCATCCAATTTGATGAAAAGGAGAATTACATTTGGGTAGCCTGAGATAGAAAGAGTTTGCTGGGAAGAGCACTGGGCGGACAACCTATGCAAACTAGGAATTCCAGAAATTCCCAAGGCGTTCCCACCAGTGAGAGGCTAAATCTAATCTTAGGGCATGCTTAGGGTAAAACTCCATAAAGACAGGAAAAGAACTGCCAGGGAGATAGATGAAAAGTTTCCAGAGGTCACATAGTACTGGGAGGGGTTTGTATTCTAATCAGGAAGGGGGAATAAAAGAGTTATTGCTGGGTGTAGTGATATGTTCCTAGAATCCCAGCTACTTAGGAGACTGAGGTAGGAAGATTGCTAGAGCCCAGGAGACTGAGATCAGCTTGTGGAACACATGACATCCTGTCTAAAAAAATTGTGGGGGGAGAAGGAGTTACTGTGGAACACTTACAGAATTCTGTAGAGTTCACAAAAGGTCATATCTTTAATAAGACTAAATTATCTTGCAGAAAGATTACACTAACATTAACAATATTACAAAACAAGTGTCAAAAGTATCATGCAAAGTTACAAATGATTTATCTGCTTGCCAGAACAAGTATCTAGCAAACTTTGACACTCTTTGAGGCAGAGAAAGAAATCAAAGTGCTCCACAATGTAACTAACATACACTATCTAGAATCCAGTAACAAACTGATAGCTATGCAAAAGAAGCATCAACTTGTGAAGTTAATTAATGAAAAATATTTTTATCAATGAGATGATGGGTTAGATAAAAGTTTAGAACAGCTGTTTTAAATATCAAAAACAGGTCAAGGATTTAAAAGACGAACATAGAAAGAACAGAAATAGAAGATAGAAAACAAAGGGAACTGATAGGACTAAGATATAAAATACCTAACATTTAAAAAAATCACTGTTGGGGCAGTAGAGAAACTGGCATCACTGGAGTGGTGGCGCAGCTGTTTCCCACGGAACATGGCGACCAAGTAACAGCTTCCCTGCAACTGGGCACTGTGAGTCCGGGGAGATAAGACTTCAGGCATCTCTGGCTGGTGGGATCTGCCTATAATCATCCCTTTGAGGACACAGGGAGTCAGCAAGGGACTTCTGGACACCAAGAGGAGGGCAAAAACAGTGGAAAACTGGCAAGTGGTTGCATGTGTTTGATTGGTCTAATCCCACTGGGAGGTGTAAGTACAGCAGCAGTGAGACTGCAAACCGGAAAGGCCTTACCTGTGAACTGTTTCGTTGTTTTTGGACTTGGCATTCAGTTGAACTGCCTTGGGGAGACTTTGAGGAGTGCGGAGAATTTTGAGTGTTGTCTAGGGCCCCAGACTGAGCCATTAAGTTGGACAGAGCTAATAGTATTCGGCTCTGGGCTGCAGGGAGCCATTGTGAGAGAACTGCCTCTGCAAGCTCCACCCTCAGGGTCGCAAAGCAAGGATTGGGCAGGAGCTAGTAACCTAGTGACTGAGCAGCCTAAAGGAGGGGACTGAGCTGCCTTACAGCCTTAATCCTCAGGGGCAGAGTGAGACCCATTTTGGCACACTGGGTAAGTGGATAGCCACTTCAGCAGTGATCCCAGCGATAAGCACTTTCCTGGGAAAGCTTCTGCTTAGCCGCGTTTATAAGTTTAAGGTACCTTTTAAGAGAGCTGAAGAGAGATTTAGAGTCTCCACCATGCGAATTTGAGAAATCAGCAGAGGCCTCCAGTCGTATCAGCACTGTGATTAACATCTCATACCCCAGAAGACCACCTGTTGCCCAGACAAAATTAAACAAGATATACATACTGTTTTGTTTTTGGTTGTTTTTTTGTTGTTGTTAGTTTGTTTGTTTTTTTATTTATTTTGTCATTTTTGTTTTGTTTTTTAATTTCAACCTTTTCCGTATAGATTTTTTCTTTTCTTTTTTTTTTCTTTCTCTTCTTTCTCCATTAGACAAGTTTAAATACAATTTCCCATTGCTGCATTTTTCAATAATTAGGACTTCACTTTTGCTAGTGTTTCTATGCCTATTATTTGGTTTTTCACCCAATTTTATTCCATAAAGTAGTCCGTGTGCCTGTTTTGGTTTGATATACAGCATTTTTGTCTGTCCTCTCTACTTGGTGGAGGTGGGGTACTGTGTCCAATCAAGTTAGCAAAGAGCTGCTGACCTCAAGGGAACCACCCAACCGGGCACCCCCAGAGGTTGATTTTTTTTTTTTAAGATTGTGTCAAAGTACCCTACTGTACACCTATATTAATCTGTCTCCCTCTTTCTGTGCCTCTCTTCTTTTTGTCAATATTCCCTTTTACCCACCCCCTCTCCTTTCTCTGTTTTCTTTTCTTTCTTTCTTTTTCTTTCTTTTATTCCTTCTTGCTCTTCAACCTTCTCATCCTTCTTGTCCTATACCAAAAGGACTCATTGAAACCTTAGTCCACAGGCATGGGAACTTAAAGAGCAAGAGGAAGTGAAAGGAAAATTAGGGCAAGGAAACAGATAAAAGAAATCACTCATGAGGAACAATCAGCAGAAAACTCCAGGC
>CAUYPK010062898.1:0-55005 GCA_963574355.1 Loris lydekkerianus
CTCAATAAATGTTAATGGAATGAATTCACCACTGAAGAGGCTCAAGCCATCCATATGCTGTCCCCAGGAGACACACCTAGCCTTGAAGGACAAATCAAGACTCAGAGTTGAGGAATGGAAACATTATTTTAAGCAAATGGAAATCAGAAGAAAGGAGGGGTTGCAATCTTGAACAAAGATACAAAGGACTTAAATGTGACCCTAGAACAAATGGGATTAATAGACATGTACAAAACCCACCATTCCAAAGCTAAAGAATATATTTCTTTCTTGTCAGCCCAAGGTACATACTCCAAAATCAACCACATATTAGGATACAAATAAAACCTCAGCAAAATTAAAAGAAGAGAAATTATACCTCGTATCTTCTCAGACCACAAAGCAATAAAGGTGGAACTCAACTCCAACAAAAACATTTATCCCCACACAAAGATCTGGAAGTTAAACAATCTTATGCTGAATGATAGTTGGGTTTAGGAAGAGATAAAAGAGGAAATTGTTAAATTCCTCAAACATAACAACAATGAAGACACAAGTTAACAAAACCCGTGAGATACAGCAAAAGCAGTCTTAAAAGGTAAGTTTATTGCTTTAGATGCCTAAATTCGAAAAACAGAAAGAGCATCAAAAAACTCATGAACCATCTGATGGAATTAGAAAAAGAAGAACCTAATTCCAAACTCAGCAGAAGAAAAGAAATAACCAAAATTAAATCAGAGTTTAATGAAATTGAAAACAAAAGAATTATTCAGAAAATTGATGAAAAAAAGTTGTTTTTTGAAAAAAATAAATGAAATTGATAAACCTTTGGCCAGATAAACTAGAAACAGAAAAGTAAAATCCCTAATAACCTCAATCAGAAATGATAAAGGGGAAATAACAACAGATGCCAACAAGATACAAGAGATCATCTCTGAGTGCTACAAGAAACTCTATGCCCAGAAATTTGACATTCTGGAGGAAATGGATCAAAACCTGGAATCACACCCTCTCCCTAGACTTAATCAAAAAGAAATAGGCTAGGCACCTGTAGCACAGTGGTTACAGAGCAGCCACATGCACCTAGGCTGGTGGGTTAGAGCCCAACCTGGGCCAGCTAAACAACAATGACAACTGCAACAAGAAAAACAGTCAGCATTGTGGTGGCCATCTATAATCCCAGGTACTTGGGAGGCTGAGGCAAGAGAATTGATGAAGCCCAAGAGTTCGAGGTTGCTGTGACCTGTGATGCCATAGCACTCTACCGAGGGTGACATAGTGAGACTATGTCTAAAAGAAGAAGGAGAAGAAGAAATAGATCTCTTGAACAGACTGATTTCAAGAACTGAGATTGAAGAAACACTGAAAAATCTCCCAACCAAAAAATGCCCTGGTCCAGATGGCTTCACACAAGAATTCTATCAAACCTTCAAAGAAGAGCTTATACCCTTACTGCAGAAACTATTCAAAAAATTAAGAAAGAAGGCAACTTTTCCAACACATTCTACAAAGAAAACATCATACTGATACCTAAACTAAGAAAAGATCCAACTAAAGATCTTCAGAGAGAACTTCAGACCAATTTCACTAATGAATATAGATGCAAAAATTCTCAATAAATTCCTAGCAAATAGATTTCAGCTAAACATTTAAAAAGTCATTCATCATGATCAAGTAGGTTTCATCCCAGGGATGCAAGGCTACTTTAGCATACACAGGTCCATAAACATAATTCACCATATCAACAGAAGCAAAAACAAAGACCACTTGACGCTCTCAATAGCTGCAGAAAAAGCATTCAATAAAATTCAGCATTCTTTTCTAATTAGAACACTGAAGAATATAGGCATAGGTGGCACATTTCTTAATCTGATCAAAGCCATCTGCAACAAACCCACAGCCCATATTATACTGAATAGAATAAAACCAAAGCTTTTCCGCTTAGAACTAGAACCAGACAAGGCTGTCCTCTACCGCCACTACTATTCAACCTAGTGCTAGAAGCTCTAGCCAATACAATCAGGCAAGAGAAGGAAATAAAGGGCATCCAAATGGGGGCAGAAGTTGTTAAGCATTTCCTCTTTGCCAACAATATGATCTTATACTTGGAGAACCCCAAAGACTCAACTACAAGACTCCTGGAAGTGATAAAAAAATACAGCAATGTCTCAGGATATAAAAGCAATGTTGAAAAATCAATCGCCTTTGTATATGCCAATGACAGCCAAGATGAAAAGCTAATCAAGGACATAATTCCCTTCCTAGTAGCTTCAAAAAAAAAAAAAAATGAAATACCTAAGAATACACTTAACAAAAGAGGTGAAGGATTTCTACAAAGAAAATTACAAAACCCTAAGAAAAAAATAGCAAAAGATAGTGACAAATGGAAGAACATAAAGTCTTTCCCCAGACTTATAAAGAAGACTGCCATGGCAATTGCAACAACAAAAATAAACAAATGAGATTTAATTAAACTGAAAAGCTTCTGTACAGCTAAGGAGACAACAACCAAAGCAAATGGACAACCTACACAATAGGAAGGATATTTACATATTTTGAATCAGACAAAAGCTTAATAACTAAATTAATAACTTAATGGCTTAATAACTCAAATAGCTTAATAACTCAAATTAATCCACATGAAAAAAGCCAACAATCCCATACATCAATGGGGAACAGAGATGAACAGAACCTTCTCTAAAGAAGACAAATGAATGGCTAGCAAACATATGAAAAAAATGCTCATCATTCCTAGCTATTAGAGAAATGCAAATTAAAACTGCCCTGAGATATCATCTAACCCCAGCAAGAATGGCCCATATCACGAAATCTCAAAACTCCAGATGCTGGCGTGGATGTGGAGAAAAAGGAACACTTTTACACTGCTGCTGAGACTGCAAACTAGTACAACCTTTTTGGAAGGAAGTATGGAGAAACTTCAAAGAACTCAACCTAGACCTCCTGTTTGATCCTGCAATTCCATCACTAGGCATCTATCCAGAAGGAATGGAGAAGTATGAATCCTATGTATTCAACTTTGATATGAGGACAATTAATGACAATTAATGACATGGTGGGGGTGGGGGAAGGGGAGAGCAGAGAGAGAAAGAAGGAAGGAGTGGGTGGGGGAAAGGAAAAGAAAAAAAAAAAGAAAAGAAAATAGTGACTAATTCTCACATAAGTTGGATTTAATTTTGACCTAAGTACATTATTTGAACAATAATTTTTAATTCAACTTTTTAATATGTTGTTTAGGATATTGCATCCTCATTTATAAGTGAAATATGTTTATAATTTCCCTTTATAATAATATATTTTTCCCAATTTTAATATCAGGTATATCCAGATGAAGTAGAATGAATTCGAAGTATTTTTTCTTTTTCTATTGTCATGATCAGATGTCAGATTTGGCATGATCTGTTTTTTGAAATTATCTTCTATTTTTATTTATAAATATTAGTCATCTATTTTTTGAGACTTTGGGGAAAAAAAAATGAGTATTCCCCAGAAATAATGCTCCTCCTATTTAGAGGCCTTTGGGGAGGGAGGGGGGTGTTGAAAACAAAAAAAGAAACAAATGGAAAAACATACCATTATAACTTCAAGATTTGGAAAAAATAAGTCCTTATTTTGCATGGAACCAGAAGAAACCCCGTATAGCCAAGGCAATTCTTAGTAATAAAAACAAAGCCAGGATATTACCCTACCAGACTTTTGGCTATACCATAAGGTCATAGCGATCAAAACACCATGGTATTGGCACAAAAATAGAGACATTGACATTTAGAACCAAATAGAAAACCATGAGATGAAACTAACATCTCATAGCCACCTGATCTTTGATAACCAAATAAGAACATACACTGGGGAAAAGACTCCCTAGTCAATAAATGGTGTTGTGAAACCTGGATAACCACATGTAAAAGACTGAAACTGGACCTGCACCTCTCACCATTTACAAACATTGATTCAAGATGGATAAAAGATTTAAAACTAAGGCATGAAACAATAAAAATCATCAAAGAAAGTGTGGGAAAAACACTTGACGATATCAGCCTCAGGAAAGATTTTATGAAGACTTCCATGGCAATTGCAACAACAGCAAAAATAAACAAATGGAACTTAATTAAACTGAATATCTTCTGTACAGCTAAGGAAACAACAACCAAAGCAAACAGACAACCTTCAGAATGGGAGAAAATATTTGATAACAAAAACTTGATAACTAGGATCTATGGGGAACTCAAATTAATCAACAAAAAAAGACCCAACAATCCCATATATCAATGGGCAAGGGACATGAATAGAACCTTCTCTAAAGAAGACAGATGAATAAATGCTCACTGACATATGAAAAAAATGCTCTTTGTCCCTAATCATCAGAGAAATGCAAATCAAAACTACCCTGAGATATCAACTAACCTCAGTAAGAATGGCCCACATTGCAAAGTCTCAAAGCTGCAGATGCCAGCGTGGAGGTGGAGAGAAGGGAACACTTTTACACTGCTCGGTGGGACTGCAAAGTAATACAACCTTTTTGATTTTGGGGGGGTTTTTTTAGAGACAGAGTCTCACTCTGTCACCCTTGGTAGAGTGCGGTGGCATCACAGCTCACAGCAACCTCCAACTCCTGGGCTTAGGCGATTCTCTTGCCTCAGCCTCCCGAGTAGCTGGGACTAGAGGTGCCTGCCACAACACCCGGCTAGTTTTTTTGTTGCAGTTTGGCTGGGGCTGGGTTTGAACCCATCACCCTCAGGATATGGGGCCGGCACCCTACTCACTGAGCCACAGGTGCTGCCCTAATACAACCTTTTTTGGAAGGAAGTATGGAAAGTCCTCAAAGAACTCAAATTAGACTTCCCATTTGATCCTGCAATCCCATTAGTAGGCATCTACCCAGAAGAAAAAATCCTTTTATCATAAGGACATTTGCACTAGACTGTTTAACACAGCTCAACCTACAATCGCCAAAATGTGGAAACAACCTAAATGCCCACCAACCGAGGAATGGATTAACAAGCTGTGGTATATATACACCATAGAATACTATTCAGCCATTTTAAAAAATGGAAACTTTACAGCCTTTGTATTAACCTGGATAGAGGTGGAACACATTCTTAGTAAAGCATCACAAGAACAGAGAAGCAAGAATCCAATGTACTCAGTTCTAATATGAAGGTAGTAGATGAGCTAATACAAGGGGGGGTAGAGGAATGAACAAGTGGGGAGAGGGGAGGGTCACGGTGCAAGGCACATCTCTTGTGGGCGGGACAATTATAAGAGGGACTTTATCTAACAAATGCATTCTGTGTAACCTAATTCTTTGTACCCTCAATGAATCCTCAACAATAAAAAAAATTATTTTAAAAAATAATTAATTAAAAAAAAGAAGCGCATCTGGGTTTGGTGGTGGTAGCTTAGTGTTTGAAACTTTTATTATGAAATATATAAATGTATATGTTATAAATAACTTTTTTTAAGTGGTGCAATCATAGCTCAGTATAGCCTCAAACTCCTGGGTTTGAGACATTCTCTCACTTCAGCCTCCTGAGTTACTGGGACTACAGGCATGCACCACCATGCCTGGCCAATTTTTCTTACGGTTTTATTTTTTTAATTTGTATTTATTTATTTATCCATTTATTTCAAGGTAGAGTTTCACTCTGTCACCTGGGTAAAGTGCCATGGCATCATCATAGCTCACAGCAACCTCAAACTCTTATGCTTAAGCGATCCTCTTGCCTCAGCCTGGGACTGGGTAGCTGGGACTCCAGAAGCCTGCCGGGACACCCAGCTAGCTTTTCTACTTGTAGTAAAGATAGAGTCTCACTCTTGCCCAGGCTGTTCTCTAACTTCTGGCACCAAGTGATCTTTTCATCAGCCTCTCAAAGCACTGGAATTATAAGTTTGAGCCATGCCTGGTGCAACTTTAAACAGTGTATTGTTCAGTTTTTCCTGACTTTGAATTTTATGTAAATGAACCTACACTAAATGAATTATTCTCTGACTTGCTTATTCTCTTAGCGCTATATTTTGAGCTGTGGCTTATTCATTTACATTGTTCTATGATATTCTGTTGAATTACTATTCTACAATGTACTTATCTATGCTACCATTTGCCAATATTTACCTTGTTTCCTTTAGGAGCTATTATGAACAATTCTGATATCAACACTTTTGCAATCTTTCCACCCTCCATGGAAGACAGAGTTTTCCAGGGGTACACTTAGAATTGGAATTATGAGGGGATGATTAAGTTCAAGTGTATTATGCAGTGGCTGGCTATGATTTTATATTCTCCTGGGGTTGACTCTATGTGGGGGAATTGCCATTGCTCATTTCTTTTGCAAACATTTATTGAGTTCTTTTTGTGCCAATCACTGGGGTATATACTAGGATTTCAAAGATGAGCAAGATACTGCCTTTGTCCTCAGAGAATTCACAAGTCAGCTGGTATAATGAACTGAATGTTTATGTTCCCCCTAAATCCTAACCACCAAGGTGATGATATTAGGAAGTAGGGTGTTTGAGAGGTGATTAGGTCATGAGAGTGGGGTCACATGACTTCTTCGACTCCAAAGACTCCCTTGTCTCTTCCATTATGAGAACTTACAGTGAGAAGGTTCCATCAATGAGGCAGCAGACCCTCACCAGACACCAAATCTGCCAGCACCTTCATCTTGGACTGCCCAGACTCCAGACAGAGAGAAATACACTTCTGTTGTTCACAAGCCACCTGGTCTATGGTATTTTGTTATTACAGCCCAAATGGACTAGGACAGATGGGAAAGCCAGATGTGCGAGCAGATTATTGTAAAAAAAGGATTCAGCACGTGGCAGAGAAAGAGCCACAACTTTAGACTAGACCAGGCTCCTGTCTCGGTCAGGTTCTCACCTATAGTTGGCCAGTCAGCTTGAGAGAAGGACCCCTTGGGATATGTCCCCAGGGCTCAGGCCCACTCCCAATTCTGGGCAGGGTCCTTGCTCTCTGTGTAATAATGGGCTCCGCTCTTCATCAAGGCGCCCATGCCTGTGTTGGGCTGACCTGGCTTACTGAGCCTGAATAATCACATATTTGCTCAATGCTGCTTCCTTACACCCCTGCCCACTTCCTCATCTCACAATTATAGAGTGGCTCTTTCCAGAACATTAGCCCTCAACTTAGGAATTGATCGTGTTCCTACTGGAGCAGTGTGGGGAAGGCATGGGCCACAGCCATGCCCTCTCCACTCTGCCACCCACCAGTCAGGTGACCTTCGGAAAGTCAGTTACCTCCGGCCTCAGCCATAAGTCTAGGAGACCAGGCATGTCTCCAAGATCATGTCTCCAAGATCTCTCCCAGTTTCAAAAGTCTGGGGGTTTTGTCACATGTAATTACATTGTAAGGAAGTAAATTCAACTCATTTATTTCTCAGGATATCAAATAACAAATCACATCACAATAGGATTCTACTGTAATTCAAAAACTCAAATCTTAAAACATTAAATTATTTGTGTTGCCTTCTAGCTGAATTTTCTGCCCTCTAAAATTATAGATTCATAGAAATTTTATGCAATTTTTTTAAAAGACCAGTTATTGAAAAATAAATCGTAACAATTGAAAAGTGCCTCCCTGTGAATACAATTAGGAAATCTGCATTCTGATTGGAATTATGTAACAATTTCCAATGCAGCTCTGTTTCATAAACTGCAAAGGCACCCAGCAGGGTTGTAATGTAGCTGGTTTAGTGAAGCTATTTCCCTCTCGGATTGGTAAACTATCTGTAGCTTTATTTTATTTCCTTTCCTTCTGTGTGGTGTAAAATTTTCAAACTAGAAGTGAAGAATTAAAAATCTGTATTTCTCACAGCTTTGCTTTCATTTGAGAAACAAGCTTGCTATGACCACTTAAGTTCCTGCATTAGCCTCAGACTTACAGATCAAGCTGTGATTTCCTGGTATTTCTTTCCGTGGTATCTCATTCCATCACAACAAAGCCCCATTCTTGACAGAAAATCAGCAACCAGGACAACTGTGTGGGCTCAGAAGGGAACATAATTTTCAGAGGCAATTGTAAGTTCCTTTATGCCGGCCTCGCGTTTTAAAATAACTGGGTTTATTGGCTCTGTGGGAAGTGTGCTCAGTAGAAACTGGTCTATGTGGGCAGAGCTGTGACGGCAGTGCCCAGCTGAGCGCTGTGCACATGGCAAAAACCTCTGTGGCTGGATGGAGTTACCTCAGTCATGTCTCATAATGGGCTCCGCTCTTCATCATACCCTTTTGGATTTGCCCCTGCTTTTCCTAAAAACAAGTCAAAAAATCATTTTTACAGATTTATATGTTTATTCAATCATTCGTTATTCACATAACAAGTGTTTTAGTAAGTACCTACCAAGTGCCAGGTACTAGACTAAGTGTTAAGAATATGAAAGAATTCACACTTTAAAACTTAACCTGTATTGCCAAGTAGGAGGGCTGTGCTATCCATTCATTTTTTTTTTTTTTTCATTTCTCTATTCATTCACCAGGCAATGGGAGGAGAAGGTGTTAGTCTTTAAAGAATTTATAGTGAAGTAGGAAATATAATTGTCATGATAAGGCCATTGTACGGGTCTGCCTTTAATTTATCTATTATTTATTTCTTATCTGGAAAAAACATTTTTTTCTAAGATGCCTATCTCAGGTGCCCCTTTAGAGTACATCTATGTTCAAGTATTGTCAGTCAGTTAAAAAATATGGAGCCCCATTACTGCTGCTTGAGGCACAGCTCCATGAGGCACCCACCCACCACCACCCACTACTCCTTGGCACATAGAGTTGGTACTAGGATATAGAAAAAAATAAAACTTGCTAGGAGGCCAAGGAGACATATGGGGGGAAAGGGCAGGACTCCAGCCTCCCCTGCCCAGGCACCAAAACTTCTCTTAACTGATAAAGATTGTTCCATCTGGGCTCCATGAGCCTCAGTGGATGCGAGGGCTCCAGAGGGCTCAGACTGTTGGGTGGGTACTGTTTCAGCACAACTTTTGGCCTATATTTTGAACTCAACAGCTAGAACCTCATGGCTATTCCCTTTTGTCTACCCTGAGCCCCATGAAGTCTTTGTACTCAGGGGGCTCCTGCAGCGTAAAGCACGGCATCTCCTCTTGCAGACAGGCTTAGGAGGCAGTCGTGGCCTTTGAGTCATCCACACGCGCTGCTCCTGGCATCAGGGTTACAGTGATGAACAAGGAGACACAGGGCTCCCACCCGCAGGATGCCGGCCTGCTGAGGTAGTCACCAAAGCATTAAGGGAGCGGGGTTGTAGGTGATGTACAATCTTCCTTATACTTTAAAGTAGTGGTTTTCTTTTGTTTTCACAGGCTGTGTGCATTATTTGTATAACCAGAAAAAGAGACACCGAAGCTGTTTATATTATGGGGTTTTTTTAAAGGGGGAAAAAAGGAAAGAAGGGGAGGCAGTGTGTGGTGGAGGCAGCCATGGAAACAGAGTCCCCGCTGCCTCGCACATCTCTCAGGCCTCTGGCTTCCATCCACCCACCACACTCTCCCTTAAGTGTTTCTTTCTTCCTTCAAGAACATTTTTTTCCCCTCTAGTCTCATTCTTTTAATAAACCAGACAACATAATGTATGGCAAAGAGCATCTGGAAGTTAAGAGCAAACAAGGGAAATAACATAAGACATGTTTATATCACTTTAAAAAAACTATGAAGGCTTGGCACCAGTAGCTCAGTGAGTAGGGCACCGGCCACAGGGCGGCAGGTTTGAGCCCAGCCCCAGGACTGCTAAACAACAGTGACAATTACAACCAAAAAATACCTGGGCGTTGTGGCAGGAGCCTGTAGTCCCATCTGCCTGGGAGGCTGAGGCAAGAGAATCGCTTAAGCCCAAGAGTTTGAAAACACTCAGTGTATAATTCCATTTGTATGAAGTCCAAAAGCAAGTAAAACTATAATGGTAGAAGTCAGATCTATGGTTGGTGGAAGGTAATAGCTGGAAGAGGCAAGAGAGATGCTTGTGAAGAGCTGGGAATATTCTACATTCTGACCTGGCTGGTGGTCATGCAGGTGGATTCACACCTATGTGCAATGTACAGTGCACTTCACTATATGTTCCTCATTAACATTACAAATAAAATTAGAAAACCATTTGCTTCTCAAAAAGTGAAGGATTGTACATTTCCCCACACATTCACAAGAGTAGATTTCATTAGTTTCAAGTGTTTCTGGAGGAAGTAGAAACTGGTACAGCCTTTCAAAGGGGAATATGCAAGAATCTCTAAAAATTTTAAATGTACATACCTCATCACCAATCCCACTTAAAGAACTCCATCTTATATACATAATAGCAGAGGCATACAAAGCCAAATGTGTAGGGTAAACTTGGAGGCATCATTTTTTAAGAATAATAAAAAAAGGCTCAGCACCCATTGCACAGTGGTTACAGCACCAGCCACATACGCCAAGGGCAGGGGGTTCAAACCCGGCCAGGGCCAACTAGACAGCAACGACAGCTGCAACAAAAAATAGCTGGGCATTGTGGCGGGCACCTATACTCCCAGCTACGCAGGAGGATGAGGCAGGAGAATCACCTAATCCCAGGAGTTGGAGGTTGCTGTGAGCTATGACGCTATAGCACTCTACTGAGGGCAACAAAGTGAGACTCTGTCTCAAAAAAATAAAAAATAAAAATGCAAGGAATGTGATGTTACATGTATTTTACCAAAATTAAAATAAAATTTTGAAAGCTAACTTTAAGATAGCTGATCTTTTTTTTGTTTGTTTAAGACAGAGCCTCAAGCTGTTACCCTGGGTAGAGTGCTGTGGCATCAAAGCTCACAGCAACCTCAAACTCCGGGGCCCAAGCAATTCGCCTGCCTCTGCCTCCCAAGTAGCTGGGTCTACAAGTGCACACCACAACACCCGGCTAATTTTTTTTTTTTTTTTTTTTTTTTTGCAGCCGTCATTGTTGTTTGGCGGGCCCAGGCTGGATTCGAATCCAGCAGCTCAGGTGTAGGTGGTTGGTGCCTTAGCTGCTTAAGCCACAGGCACCGAGCCTAGATAGCTGATCTTTTATATTTTATCTTCATTTTTTATTCCACTTTCTGCTCCTATTTGTATTATCTCTGTTCTTATACCTTCTTTGGGTTAATTCTATTGGTTTGCATAACTTCATTACTATGAATATTAGCTTACTCATTCTGAGGCTGTTTTCTTTTCTAGTATAAATATTTAAGACTTTAAACTGCTCTGAAAGGACCAATTTTGGCACATCCCACAGGTTTAAAACAAAATGTTTTATCATTGTTCAGTTCTAGGTATTTTAACTTTTTAATTCTTATTTTTTAAGGAGTATCTTTTTTAAAAAATCAGAGTATAATTTATATACAATAAAATACCCAGATAGGGCCTCGCACAATGGCTCACGCCTGTAATCCCACTGCACTGTGGGAGTCTGAGGAGGGAGAATTGTTTGAGCTCAGGAGTTGGAGACTTGCCTGAGCAAGAGAGAGACCCCAACTCATTAAAAAATGATTAAAAAAAAAGAAAAACCCAGCCGGGTGCCATGGCGAGGCTCTGTAACCTCCGTGGCTTCCAGAGGCTGAGGTGGCAGGACGCCCACTGCACTCCGCTCAGGGCATAGGGTGGGCCTCTGTCTCAACAACAACAGTAACAACCAAAAAAAACGGAAAGGAAGTGTTCAGTTTGGTGAGTTTTAGTAATTGTAAATGCTGGAGTGACCATAACCCCAAACAAGATATTTACGTTCTCCCAGAAAGTTTTTACATGCCTTTTCCGGTCTGTCTTCTCTCCCCAGTCCCCAATGCTGGTCTGGATTCTATCACTAGAATCACATCCCATTAATGTTTTGTATTTGGCTTCTTTTACTCAATATATTTGTCCACGTTACAGCATGTATCAGCATTTCTTTCTTCTTTTGAGAGCCATGGCATCGCAGCTCACAACAACCTCGAACTCTTGGGCTGGCGTTGTCCTCTTGCCGCAGCCTCCCACGTAGCTGGGAGTACAGGCGCCCGCCAAGATGGCTGGCTATTTAGCTGGCCCAGGCCAGGTTGAACCCGCCAGTCTCAGTGGCTGGCAACGTGACCACTGTGCTATGGGCGCCAAGCACAGCATTTCTTTCTATTGCTGAGGTATATAGCCCATCATAAAAATACACTACAGTTTGTTTATCCTTTATCTTACTAATGGATATTTATTTCCAGCATTTGGCTACTGTAAATAAATTTGCTAGAATTCTTTAGTCTTTTTATGGAATATGTTTTCATTCCTCTTGAGTACCTTAGGAATGGAGTTCCTGAATCATAGAATAGCTACATATGTAACTTTATAACAAACTGCCAAATACAGGGTGTCCCAAAAGTCACCCCTAAAGTTGCCATTACGGAGGGAAAAGGAAAATTGTAGCTAACTGTACCCTTACTTACAAAATGTTCATTAAAAGATTTTACAAAATATACTGTACATGTCAGCCACCTCAGTAAAATTTTGTAATGAATATTTTGCAAATAAAGGTAGATTTAGCTACAATTTCCTATTTTCCCTTTGCATGATAACTTTAGGGACACCCTGTAGTTCTCCAAAGTAGTTGTACCATTTTATAATTCTACCAGCAATGTAGAAGCCTTCCAATTCTTTCATATCCTCATTAACATCTTGCATTGTCACTGGGCATACTAGCCCATTGTAATCCTAACACTCTGGGAGGCTAAGGCAGGCAGATTGCTTGAGCTCAGGAGTTTGAGACCAGCGTGAGCAAGAGCAAGACCCCATCTCTACCAAAAACAGAAATCCTAACCAGGTGTTTTGGCGGGCACCTGTAGTCCCAGCTACTGAGGAGGCTGAAGCAAGAGGATCTCTAGAGCTCAAGAATTTGAGGTTGCTGTGAACTGTGACACCATGGCACTCTACCTAGGGCAACGGAGTAAGACTCTGTCTCAAAAAAAAAAAAAAAAAAAAATGTGAATAGACATCTAGTCAAAGAATTTTGTGGGCCTAGCAAATTGGCTCATGCCTGTAATTCCAGCACTCTGAGGGGCCAAGGTGGGAGGATCCTTTGAGCTCAGGAGTTTGAGACTAGCCCCAGCAAGAATGAGACCCATTGTCTCTACTAAAAATAGAAAAAATTATCTGGGCATTGTGTTGGGCGCTGCTGGTCCCAGCTACTCAGGAGGCTGAGGCAGGAGGATCACTTGAACTCCATTTTGTTTCTTTCTCCGTATTTTTTTTTCTTTCTCCCTTACAGTCTGATTGACCTCTGCAGTTTCTCCAGAATGTGCTAATTTACTAGTCAATGATGAGGTCTTTTTCTTCTTCTATAAAAGATGTGTTTCTGAATATACCTCTGAATTCTCTCTGATCTACATTACCCAATTTTGCTGTTAAAAACTTCAGTGTCAAATTGATTCTTGTATTTCTTTGTGATCTGTACTTTCTCTCTGTAGGTTTTTATAATTTTCTGTTTACCTTTAGAATTCTTACAATTCTATATGAGTCTATGGGTAGGTATTTTCTTTTCTGTCAAAAATTCTATGGCCCTTCCAACTGGAAGTCTTTCCTCTTTTTTTTTTTTTTTTTTTTTTTGAGAAACATATCTCCATTATTTCTTGAAATATTTTTCCTTCTCTCCATATATATTTTTCTCTTTCTGGAATTCTCACATTCATATGTTAGCATTTTCATTTCTACCCTAAAGTGGGTATGTAACAATGCCAATATACAAAGTAATGGATCTTGGAGAATGATTGTGGTTATAGAGAAACAGAAAGAGGTCATTGTGTTTATTTTAATAACCAAAATATAATCATGGATCATTTATTTAATTATAATTTTATGTGGAATTAAACTATATATGGAAAAAAAGATTTTTTTTTTTTTTTGAGACAGAGCCTCAAGCTGTCACTTGGGTAAAGTGCTATGACATCTTAGCTCACAGCAACCTCCAACTCCTGGGCTCAAGGATTCTCCTACCTTCACCTCCCAAGTAGCTGGGACTACAGGCACCCGCCACAACGCCCTATTTTTTGATTGCAGCCATCATTGTTTGGTGCGCCCGGGCTGGATTTGAACCTGCCAGCTCAGGTGTATGTGGCTGGCACCTTAGCTGCTTGAGCCACAGGCACTTAGCCAGGAAAATAATTTTTTAAAAAGGTTTTCAAAAACAACCAAAAGTATACATACACACAAAATCTGAAGAATATAAATAAAACAGAACTCAAGATAAAGAATATAATCTTAAATACACATATCAGAAAAAATAAAAATAAGTGACAACTCAGGAAGGAATGTATAGGTGAATAATAAAGAACTTTCATCTTTGCATTGTATACTATTACCGAAATCACTCTGCTTAAAAGAAACATAATGCAAAACATATATGTAAGATAAAATTTTCTTTCTTTTTTTTTTCAGTTTTTGGCTGAGGCTGGGTTTGAACCCACCACCTGCAGCATATAGGGCCGGCACCCTACTCCTTTGAGCCACAGGTACTACCCAAGATAAATTTTTCTAATAACCGCATTTAAAAAGTAAAAAACAAAAAAAAAAAACTAGGTAAAATTAATTTTAATGATATATTTTATTTTATCCAGTATTTACAAAATATTATTTCAGCATGTAATCAATATAAGCAAATTAGTAATGAGACATTTTGCTTTCTTCTTTTCATCCTAAGTTTCCGAAATTCAATGTGCATTTTAACCTTACAACACATCTCAATTCAGATAAGCCACATTTCAAGTGTTTAATAGTCACATTTACAAAGCGGGTGTATTTGTGTATCACATGAAATGTGAAAACTCAGTGTTGTTGGACCAAGGAGTCGGTCCACCTGTCACTCAAGCCAATCAGTGGAGAAGTGGATGAGAAATCAACAGTTTCACCTTATTTACAGAAAAGCCAGCGGTTCCAGAGCATAGCAGATATCTCCCCAAAGAGCTGCTCTTCCCTTCTTTGTTACTTTTATCCTCACAAGAAGAGTATGGCTCGGCACCCGTAGCACAGTGGTTCTGGCACTGGCCACGTATACCCAGGCTGGCAGATTTGAACCCAGACCAGGCCAGCTAAACAATGACAACTACAACAAAAAAAATAGTCAGGCATTGTGGCAGGTATCTGTAGTCCCAGCTACTTGGGAGGCTGAGGCAAGAGAATCACTTAAGCCCAAGAGTTGGAGGTTGCTGTGAGCTGTGACACCACAGGACTCTACGGACGATGACATAATGAGACTGTCTCTGAAAAAAAAATAAAAATAAAAGTAAACATCAACAATGTTATTACATATATATTAACATATATACATATGTTATGTTCCTCACAGCATGTTATATACATAACATATGTAATGTTATTATATATTACATATATAATAACAATGTCATTGTATATATTAAACAGATTACAGAGAGGTTACAAATCTGTTGTATTAAACAGAGGTTACAAATCTGTTATATTAAACAGATTCCTCAGAGGTTACAAAGTTACACAGTATCTTTCTATCTTAAAGTGGTTTATATCTTCAAAGCATTTTCACTCTAGACTAAATTTATAGTTAGTCACTACTTTACTGGGTGCATACACTGCCCTGAGTCCTTGACTAGTACCATGGAGTCCAGTTTCCCAACTTATCTGTGATGTCAGGACTTGGAAGTGAATAAACAATCTCCAGATGTCAGCAGGTGGGCTCATCCGGCCTCATTAGGGCCTGACTAGCAGGGTCCTGTATGAAATGGACATTCAGGTTAAAAATAACTGGTGAAATCAGTATAGGTAAAATAAATATAAATAACATTACCATCCCTCTAAACAAACTATCAGACCAATAAAAGTATGGTTCATCTATATTATGAATTTGTACACAGCTATTAAAAGTAATGAAATGTCCCATATTCTATCAGGAATAGATTATCTTTTAGATAATTAAAAAAAAAAACTTAGGGTACAACATGTACCTAACATGATCTCAAACTGTGTGTGTATGTGTGAGCGTGTAGAGAAAGAATCTGGAAATATGTAAGCCAAACTATAATATAAACAGTAACGAGTAATGACCTCCAGGTCTGGAAACAGGGAGGGATGAGGGAGAGGAAGTCTTTCACTTATGCCTGTTATTTAATTGTTTGTTTGTTATTGAAGGAAAACCACAATAAATCCCTTAATCTCAGTGTCTCTGTCTCTCTCATACACACATCCCAAGACAACAACAGTATTTGGCTCAGGAGTTCCATGAGAGATCTCTGAAGGTCCTGAGGGACAGATACTTACAGGGACACATTTCCTTGCTCCTGCTCAGTCCCCCATCCCCCTACCACATAGGGAACTGACGTTTCTTTTGGAGCAATAGATGCCATAAAAATCCAGAGAAAATGAGGATGCTTGAAAGACTGAGATTTAGTGAAACTAACATTTTCTGAGGGTTAATGAAATGCCAGAAAACAAGCTGACACAGAGAAAAAACTTAGTGAACATTAAGTTTCTGCCAAGGAAAAGATTAAACCTAGTGAAAGGGCCAGATATGCTGACTCCACACAGCTGACTCTACTCCAAGGAGGGCCAAGGAGGCCACGCAGCGTCCAGCACAGAGAACATGGAGTGGACAAGGGGAAGGCCCAGGCTCGGTTCCCACCTGGCTTTAATACTGGGTGACCTTGTGCATGTCAGTTCTCCTCTGTCTCCATTTCCTTATCAGAAAATTAAAAGTTCCTGGAAAGGACATACTTGAAAAGTGAAGTGAGAGCACAGGGCACAGAGATTAATTCTGTCCTGAGAGGTGAGGAAGGAGAGATCAGCGGCCATGCTGTGAGGAAGCCCAGACCACATGGACAGGCCATAGGTAAACATCCCGTAACAGTTCCAGCTGAGATCCTAGCCAGCCTCCACCTTCAAAGGAAGCCCCCAGATCGCTGACTGAAACCCCCTGAAACTCTGCAGGAGCGCCACCTGGCTCAGCACAGACAAGCCCCAGAAACTCTACAAGAAATAACCATCAACAATTCCTATTGTTTTCATCACTTAGTTTTGAGAGGTTTATTAGGCAGCAATAGGTAACTACAACAGGGAAAGGAGCAAGAAGCTGGAGGACAGTATCAACTAAGCATTCCATTTAAATGAGTATCTGTTCATCCCCAGCCAGTTGCCATGTGAGAATTCAAGAGCCCAATGGTCCCACATTCAACAGTTCCAAGCAGGAACAGAAATGTAGACTTTTGTGAAAAATATCTGAGTTTTGAAATGTTGGCAGACAGCTTTTAAAAAGCTTAAGCCTGGCTCGCACCCATATCTCAGTGGTTAGGGTGCCAGCCACATACACCAGAGCTGGCAAGTTCAAACCGGCCCAGATCTGCTAAACAATGACAACAACAACAACAAAAAAGCTGGGCGTTGTAGCAGCCGCCTATAGTCTCAGCTACCTGGGAGGCTGAGGCAAGAGAATCACTTAAGCCCAAGAGTTTGAGGTTGCTGTGAGCTGTGATGCCACAGGACTCTACCCAGGTGCCATAGTAAGGCTGTCTTAAAAAAAAAAAAAAAGAATTAAAAAAAGGGTGTTGCCTGTGGCTCAGTGAGTAGGGCGCCGGCCCCATATACCGAGGGTGGCAGGTTCGAACCCGCCCTGGGCCAAACTGCAACAAAAAAATAGCCGGGCGTTGTGCCCGGGCGCCTGTAGTCCCAGCTACTCAGGACCGAGGGCTGAGGCAAGAGAATCGGCTAAGCCCAAGAGCTGGAGGTTGCTGTGAGCTGTGACGGTAAAGAACTCTACAGAGGGCGACAAAAGTAGAGTCTGTGACCAACCTACAGAGGTTCTATCATATTTTCAAACACATCTCTCTCAATCTTTGAAATGAACAAAACAAAATACATAGAATTAAAAAAGAAACCAGTTATACTAAAACAATAGTTGTACGTTAAATAACAAAATCTAGTAGCAAAAGGTCTAGTAATCACCGCAATTTTAAGTAGCGGGTAAGCGTAACAATATTTTGAGTTCTCTATTACCAACAAAGTCACAGGCACTGCTAACACTCCTGGAATTTGTGTTCAATTCATTTAAAATTCCCGACGAGGAAGATGCAGGCTGCGGCTGGGAGTCCGCCCGCCCGGGCCGGTTCGGTCACCCGCTCCCGCCGGGTCCACCAGGGCGGGTCAGACGCGGCGCGCTCGCGGGAGAAAAGACACACTCACCCTGAGCGGGCGAGGAAGAACCAGCCGCGGGCACAAAGTGGTTAAAAGGGCAACGCAGCCGCGGCTTCCGGGGCTGGACCGCCCGGTACGGCCGCAGGCGCCCGGGAAGCGCCACTCCACCCCGGGCCGGCAGGGGGCGCGCGCGCCCGGCCCCGCCCCACGAACCCGAGCGCCGGGGGCGTTCCCGCGGCCAGGCATCAGCAATCTATCTGCGAGCAGCTGCGGCTCTGGGCGCACGGGCCCCTGGGGGCGGGCAGGGCGGCCAGGCGGCAGCGCGAGTTCTTAGGCTCCAGGAGCTGCAACGGCACGAGGGCGAGGATGGCGGAGTCCTCGGATAAGCTCTACCGAGTCGAGTACGCCAAGAGCGGGCGCGCTTCCTGCAAGAAATGCAGCGAGAGCATCCCCAAGGACTCGCTCCGGATGGCCATCATGGTGCAGGTGCGGCCGCGGAGGGCCGCTGTGTGGGCGGCGGGAAGGTGGGGGAGGGCGGACGGCCGCTACTGGCCGCGGGCCGGGCCTGCGGGCGCCGCGGCTGCCCCTCCTCCCCAGTGCGGCCCGCCGGCCGACCCTTCCGGGAGGTTTTGCTGAGCTAGCGGGAAATGCCCGGGAAATACAGTCTGCAGCTGGTGTGCGCCTTTCGCTTCGTAAAAATAAGGAGCCGCTTCTCCTTATTTCTGGGTGGCGAAAGAGTTCTTTTTAATTTTTTGCCGTGCGCCTCAGGGGGAGGAAAATTGTGCATGGTTTCTCCAAGCTTGTCTGATTTTGACCTACTTTGCTTGGTGTGGGAGATTTTTGTCCTACGTGTATGATGGCGACTGGCTTGTGAGGATTTTTTTTAAACCTATTTTTAGCAGTTAACATCAGCACCCGCTCACTTATTCTTTTAATTTTAATTAGGTAAAACTGCAAGGCGGTGTCATTTTGGTACAGAGCGTTCATTTTGGACTTAATTTGTGGTTTGAAGTAATTTCCCCCAAACTTTCCAGGTTCATCGATGCTTTTTCTTGTTGCATTTGCAGCTGCCTGGTTTGAGTAAGAGAGTGGTTCCAGTAGGTTTCTCATCTAAGCATTTTGCTAGATTGGGTATCTCCCTCTTAGGTTTCCTAAGGCATCTGAGATGACCGAAGGCGTGTTGGGGAGCATCATAAGGAGTATTGGAATGTACTGTGAGGTGGTGGGCCTTGAAAGCCCTCATCAATGTGGAGGGGTTCCTGCTACCTCCAGCTTTCAATGTGGTGATATTGTGCTTTCGTAATTCTGGTTCTCACCTGCCCTGTTCCTCCCCCACCTCCAATATACGCTTGTCTGTTACCCAAGTTTAGTGTTCCTGGTCAAAGTGACTTAATTTCCTTCCTTGCCATGAAGCCATAATGGGTTTTAGGAATGACCAAATAACCCACAATGGATGTTCAGTATTTAGGAGTTAGATGGGAGGGAAACATTTACTAGTGGGTACCCAAGAGCCAGGTGTACTTCTGTTATCTCATTTCCTAGTATAGCAGGGACTGGGGCTTTCATCTTGTTGTCCTCAGGGCCTGCCTAGCTCAGTACCTGCCACGAAGTACTTATCAGTAGACATTTATGTAATGACTATTAAGTTCCAGGTGCTGTGTTAGGTACTAAGTACACAAAGAGATCCAGCCCTTGGGAAACATTGCTGTACAGGGTTACATGTCACCTGATGGAGCTAGGCACCAAGCATTGTGTGCCCAGGAGTCTGAGATGTGGACTAAGCCAAGTGTAGGAGCTAGATTAGAAATTGTTATTCACTGAAGTGGGTCAGGAAGGGAACTAGACAAGGCCTCCATTTTGAAAAGCCTTATTTCCCACTAAGGGTCCTTTGAACTTCACCTTGAATATGCCCAGCAGCCTACTTTTAGGAAGTTCCCACTCCACTCCCAGTGTAGGGATTCTTAACCTGGGATCTGTGGGATGGTGGCTAGAACTCAGGAAGTCCTTGGGTTTAGATAAGAAAAAGCATTTGTCTTCGCTAACTTCCAGATAAAATGCAGTATTGCTTTTAAATGCTTAATGAATATGAGCAACAAAGTCGAGACGTATTAGCATACCTGTGATTTTTGTTATTAATGGTAGGTAATTAGAGATACTGTCTTACCACTTTGGGATTTCTCAAAATATCATTTACCACACATCACTTAAAAATTACAGTTGTTACTAGAGGGGGTACTGTACCCCAAAATTACCCTTTGTGACCCTATTGTTAATGCATTTTAAATGTTATTCCAAGAAAGGGACTTCTATAGGGTAAGCAAAGAAGGACCTTGTTCTAATAGGAAGGATGGACAGAAAACCCATGGCCAGCCCATAGTGGGAGATGGAGGAGCGTTTGCTCTGGGGAGATGACGCTATTGAAGAACCTGAACCGGATTAAGTTTAACACTGTGGGCCCTCGCTTGGCATAGTTGGCCAGTGAAAAGAACTTTTATTATTAGTAGTATTGTTATAAATGTGGTTTTTCTGTAATTGTGATTGATGGTGTATTCAAATGTTTAAGATTGATCTTACTGGCTGAGCTGGTGAAGATGGAAAGAAAGAAGCCTTTCTTCCCCTTGTTTGAATTTAAATACTTTTGCATTTGTATGGGAGGATTGTTCTCTTGAGTATCAAATACCTGCTACTTTAGCTGTTGTGCTTTGAGGCAACCCTGAGGGACAAAATGGTTCCTCTTTCCAAATGGGAGGGGATTATGGGTGGGACTCAGGACAGTATCTTATGGCATGTTTGAACCTTTAGTTCAATTTCTGTGGCACACTTAAAAGTTATGTTGATCAAAAACAAAGAGTGAAAAAAAGAATATACTTACTGTGTTTTGAACTTCTTTCAAAAATAATTTAGTTGGGCGGCGCCTGTGGCTCAAAGGGGTAGGGTGCTGGCCCCATACCCTGAGGTTGAAACCCAGCCCTTGCCAAAAACTGCACCAAAAAAAAAAAAAAAAAATAACAAAAATAATTTCGTTAACGATCTTTTAAAATTTTTCAGAAGGATTTGGGCGCTGGCCCCATATGCTGGAGGTGGTGGGTTAAAACCCAGCCCCGGCCAAAAACTGCAAAAAAAAATGTTTTTTTCATAGCACACCTAAGATCCTCTGACACACACTGGTTGAAAAATCACTGGGTTACAAGGAGGACTTGCAAAGAATAGAAGCCAGGCTCAGTGGCTGAAACACCTGTGATCCCAGCACTCTGGGAGTCCGAGGCGGGTGGATTGCTTGAGCTCAGGAGTTTGAGACCAGGCTGAGCAAGAGTGAGACACCCATCTCTACTGAAAATAGAAAAACTGAGGCAGGAGGATTGCCTGAGCCCAGGAATTTGAGGTTGCTGTGAGCTATAATGCTATAGCCCTCTACTCAGGGCAAAATGAGGCTTTATCTTAAAAAAAAAAAAAACAGTAGGTACCAAGTAAATGTCAGTGTCCTGCTCATCTTCCCACTTACTGTCACCATCACTCAGTAAAGCCCAGACCAACCTGGGAGCAGAGCCTGGCCTTACCATAGTAAAAGACCTGGAGCTGTTAAGTTTACCAGTGTGAAGCATGTGAAAAAAAGCTGAGGGAAAGAAAGAGAGGGAAAACTGCCTTCCCCTAGCCAGACTTCTAGTTCTTGCACCTGGGAAACAGTGCCTCCTGTAGGACAGGTCAGAGCAGCTGACAGTCTAGCTGCCGGTCTGCTGCCCTTGTTAACACTTCTCTCACAGACGCTGATTCATTCCACAGCTGCTGCAAGCTGACACTTTTACTGACACAATTTTCTCTGCCTTGCTCATTATCTGGGTCTTGTTCCTTGTCATTCTTAACTGCAAAGGTACTTAGAGAGCCCTTTCCAGGCTACACAGGCCCTTTGGGTCCTGGCATGCCTGGCGTGGTCTGACCCCTCCTGGTAGAAGCCGTGGAGTCTCATATGTGGTTCCCTAAAGTGATGAGACAGTTTATCACTGAACGTAACCGTGTGTGGTTAAAAGAGACACGGGCAGAGCTCGGTTATAAAAGGCCACCTGCTGTTCCTGTGGCTGTGTTTGGTGGCCTAAAGGACTAGGCTCAGGAACAGTGGGTAGCAGTCTTCTAAGCTAAGGGGGAAGAGGGAGAAAGGATGCTGCTTGTCCTCCTCTTGCAGCTCCCTGTGTGAGGTATGGAGGCTGTCCTCCTGTCACAGATGGAAGAACAGGGTTTACTGTGTTGCTTTGCTCCTGGGGGGTGGAGCTGGGGTAGGGGGTCTAGTGGGTCTGAGGTTAACTGCTAACATGCCTCCTTCTGATACCTTTCCTTCTAGTCGCCCATGTTTGATGGGAAAGTCCCACATTGGTACCATTTCTCCTGCTTCTGGAAGGTGGGCCACTCCATCCGGCACCCTGACATGGAGGTGGATGGGTTCTCTGAGCTGCGGTGGGACGACCAGCAGAAAGTCAAGAAGACCTCGGAGGCTGGAGGAGTGACTGGTGTGTACAAACTAGGGAAGTGGTGGGTTTAGTTGAGAGGGTTTGAGAGGGCAAAGGAAAAGCGCCCCAGCTTAGCCTCTGTGTCTCCCATATGTGCTGACCAAAAACATGGTATGGGTATTACTTCAACAGCACCTCATTGACTTGGCCTTGTTAGTTGCATGAAATTTTTTGTCTTATTTTTCCAGATGCTTGGAATGTAGCTTTTAAATTTGTTTTGTTTTTGTTCTTAATACTTTTTCAGAGCAATTTTAGGTTCACAGCAAAATGCAGCAAAGTACAGAGAGTTCCATGTAGTCCCTGCCGGTTCCTGCAAACACACACAGACTCCCCACTGTCTGTGCTACCCACCCCAGCCCTGCCGGAGCAGTACATTTGTTATAATTGATGAACCTACATACACACATCATTATCAACCAGAGTTCATAGTTCACTCCCGGTACTGCACATTCTGTGAGTTCGGGCAAGCCCTGTAGTGAAGGTGCATCCATCATCAGAACATCATACAGAGTAGATTCACGGCCCTGAAAATCCTCTGTGCTCTATTAAATCTCTCCCCTTGATGCCTAGCCATCAGCAATCTTTTTATTGTCCATAGTTTCCTCCTTTATATCTTTTTTCATGACTGAGAGAACAGCATAAAGAGACAGGAACAATCAAGAGACTCCTTGGTTTGACAGGGTTGGCCTATTGGTCATGTTATGGTGTTGACTGGGGGACCCTGATGTAGTGGCACCAGCAGCTACTGTCCCTGGAACACGTAGCGTAGGCCTTGGGAGGAGGATTGACTGAATCAATACACATCGTTTTGTGGTTCTTTTATTTTAACATTTAAATATTTATTAGTTTGATATAGGGTCTCGTTCTGTCATCCTGGGTAGAGTGCTGTGGTTTCATAGTTCACAGCAACCTCTCTTGCCTCAGCCTCCCAAGTAGCTGGAGCTTTAGGTGCTCACCACCATGCACAGCTAGTTTTTCTGTTTTTCTTTTTTTTTTCTTTCTGGTTAAGACAGAATCTCAACTCTGTTGCCCAGGTAAAGTGCCATGGTGTCATAGCTCACAGCAACCTCAAACTCTTGGGTTCAAGGGATCCTGTTGCCTTAGCCCTCCAAGTAGCTGGGACTACAGACACCTACCACAAACCCCCATCTAGTTTTCCTATTTTTAGTAGAGATGTGTCTCACTCTTGGTCAGGCTGGTCTCTAATTCCTGAGTCAGGCGATCCACCCACCTCAGCCTCCCAGAGTGCTAGGATTGCAGGTGTGAGCCACCGTGCCCAGTCCCCATGTGCAGGTTTTTGTGTAGACATAATTTTTCAACACATTTGGGTAAATCCAAAGGAGCACAATTGCTGGATCATATGGTCAGGGTGCATTTAATTTTGTAATAAATTTCCCACCAACATTGAATGAGAGTTCCCATGTTCTACATCTTTGCTAGCAGTTGTGTGAGTTAGAGTTTTGGATTTTGGCTACAATAGGTAAGCAGTTTTTCTTTTTTTTTTTTTTTTTTTTTTTTTTGAGACAGAGCTTCAAACTGTCGCCCTGGGTAGAGTGCTGTGACATCACAGCTCACAGCAACCTCTAACTCCTGGATTTTAATTTCCATTTCTTTAATACCATAATTATATTGAGCACCTCTATTATAAGCTTATTTGCTATCTGTATGTCTTCTTTGGTGAGGTGTCTATTTAGACCTTTTGTCCATTTAATTGGACTGTTTTCTTATTGAGTTCTTTGTGTATTTTGAGTAACAACACTTTACCACTCATGTCTTTTGCAAATGATTTCTCCCATTGTATGGCTGGTCTTCTTTCCCATTTTCTTGACAAAGAGTCTTTCACAAAGAATTTTTTGTTTTGTTTTGTTTTGTTTCTTGAGACAGTCTCACTCTGTCGCCCGGGGTAGAGTGCTGTGGCATCTGTGCCCCTTTATTTGTTTTTAATAAATACAGGTATCAAAACAAACCTGAATTTTTTTCTTTTTGAGACAAAGACTCACTTTGTCGCCCTTGGTAGAGTGCTGTCACATCACAGCTCTCAGCAGCCTCAAACTCTGGGCTCAGCTGATCTCTCACCTCAGCCTCCCAAGTAGCTGGGACTACAGGCTCCCACCAGCTAGTTTTCTGTTTTTAGTAGAGATGAGGTCTCACTCTTACTCAGGCTGGTCCCAAGCTTCTGGGCTCACACAGTCCAGCAGCCTTGGCCTCTCAGAGTGCTAGGATTATAGTCATTGAGCCACTGTTCCCAGCCTCACAGAAAAGTTTTAATTTTAATGAAGTGTAGAATTTCTTTTGTTTTGTTTTTTGCCTCCGTATCCTTGTGATGAGAGCCAGTTACTCCTTTCACAGACGGTGTCTTTGATACTGTTTCTAAAATGTCATCCCCAGACCCAAAGTCATCTAGGTTTTCTATGTTATTTTCTAATTTTATAGTTTTGTGCTTTTTATTTAGGTTGATAGTCCCCTTTGAGTTAACTTTTTGTGAAAGGTATAAGGTCTGTGTCACCCTCGGTAGAGTGCTGTGGCATCACAGCTCATAGCAACCTCCAACTCTTGGGCTCAAAAAATTCTCCTGCCTCAGCCTCCCAAGCAGCTGGGACTACAGGCACCTGCCATAACGCCTGGCTATTTTTTTGATGCAGTTGTCATTGTTGAGCTGGCCTGGGCCGGGTTGGAACCTGCCAGCCTGTGTGGTATGTGGCCACCACAACACTCAGCTATTTTTTGTTGCAGTTTGTCCGAGGCCAGGTTTGAACCCACCATCCTCGGTATATGGGGCTGGCACCCTACCCACTGAGCTATAGGCGCCTTCCCATCTCCAGAATTTTTCATCTTCCCAAATTGAAACTCCATGACCATTATATATTAACTTTCCATTCTTCTCTTCCAACCCCTGATAATGACTCAAGATACCTCATCTGAGTAGAATTGTAAAATATCTGTCCTTTTGTGTCTGGCTTATTTGATTGGGCATAGTTCTTCTAGGTTCATACATACTGTAGCATGTGTCAGATTTTTCTTTTCAAAGGCACAGTAATAATCCATTCATCTTATGTATATACCACATTTAGGTTTACCCAGTCACATGTCAGTGGACAGTTGGGTGGATTCTGCATTTTGTCCATTGTGAATGATGCTTCTGTGAACTAGGGTGTACAAATACATGTTAGAGACACTGCTTTCACTTTAGCGTTTATACCCAGAATTGAAGTTGCTGAATCATATGGTAATTCTGTGTTTGATTTTTTTTTTCCAAGACAGAGTCTCATTTTGTCACCTTGGCAGAGTGCTGTGGCATCGTAGCTCACAGCAACCTCAAACTCTTGGGCTCAAGCAATCCTCTTGCCTCGGTTTTTTCATTTTTAGTAGATAGGGGCTGTCATTCTTGCTCAGGCTGGTCTCAAACTCATAAGCTCAACCTGTCTACCCACCTCAGCCTCACAGAGTGCCTGCATTATAGGCATGAGCCACCATGCCAGGCACCTATGTTTTATTTTTAAGGAACTTTCACACTGTTTTCCACAGCAGCTATACCGTTTTACATCCCACCAGCAAGATGCAGTGCTAATTTCCCCACCTTCTTACAAACGCTCTTCTCTTCCTTTCATTTATTTTTATTTTTTTTTTTTTAAACAGACTCACTATTTTACCCTCAGTAGACTATGGCATCACAGCTCACAGCAACCTCAAACTCTTGGGCTGAAGCGATTCTCTGCCTTACTTAGCCTCCAAAGTAGCTGGGACTATAGGCACCCACCACAACACCCAGCTATTTTTTTGTTGTAGTTGTCACTTCTGTTTAGCAGGTCCGGGCTAGCTTCAAACCTGCCAGCTCCTCACCCACTGAGCTACAGGCACCGAGCTTTTCTTTTGTTTTTGAGATAGAGTCTCACTCTGTTGCCCTGGGTAGAGTGATGTGGCATCATCATAGCTCACAGCAGTCCAAACTCTTGGGCTCAAGGGATCCTTTTGCCTCAGCCTCCTGAGTAGCTGGGACTATAGGCGCCCACCATAATGCCCAGCTAGTTTTCTATTTAGAGTGTCTATTTCTAGTCAAGACAGGGTTTTGCTCTTGCTCAGGCTGGTCTTGGACCCCTGAACTCAAGTGATACACCTGCCTCAGCTTCCCAGAATAACAAAGATTATAAGTGTGAGCCACCATGCCTAGCCAACATGTGTTTATTTTATTTATTTATTTATTTATTTTTGGTAGCCATCTTGATGTGTGTGAAGTGGTCTCTTATTATGGTTTTTGTAAGGAAATACTTTTTTATTTTTTTAGAGATAGAATCTCACTTTGTCACCCTCGGTAGAGTGCTGTGGCGTCAAGCTCACAGCAACCTCCAGCTCCTGGGCCCAGGCGATTCTCCTGCCTCAGATCCCAAGCAGCGGGGACTACAGGCGCCCACCACAACACCCAGTTATTTTTCTGTTGCAATTTGGCCGGGACTGGGTTTGAACCCGCCACTCTCGGTATATGGGACCCGCACCCCTTATTGTGGTTTTGATTTGCATTTCTCTAATGTCGAGTAGCATTAGCCTATGCATTGCTTTTAAAGCTTGATATTCACACTTTCTGTGTTAAAAGTTACAGATTTCCGTCATGATTTTTATTTATTTTGAGACAGTCTCAAGCTGTCGCCCCAGGTAGAGTGTCACAGCTCATAGCAACCTCAAACTCTTTCTTGCCTCAGCCTCCCAAGTAACTGGATTTATAGGTGTCTGCCACAACACCCAGCTATTTTTTTTGCTTCTGTTATTGTTGTTCAGCAGGCCCCGGCCTGGTTCAAACCCACCAGCCCCCATATATTAGCCAGTGCCCTACCCACTGAGGTATGGGTGCTACCCCTGTCATTATTTTTAAAAGATACATAGTATTCATTTTGTGAGAATTTGCTGAAGTTCCTGTGCCTTTCCAAGCAGTTGACATATTAATTTCGTTGTGTTCTTGCAGTTGTTTTTAGAGATGAGGAAATTCAAGCACAAAGAAGTTAGGTAACTGGCCTAGAGTTATAACCAGTAGTAAATGCCTGAGCCGGGATTCAAATCCAAACTCTTGCCTTTGAGAACAGGATTTTAACCTCATTATATATAAACAGACCTGCTGTAAACTTCTTGTATAACTTGGGCACCTGTCTAGTTATTTCCTTCATTCCAAGAAGTGAAATTATTGCCAGAGGGATGAATAGTTTTAAGACCTATGTATATACAGATTGCCTTTAGCAAGGTTGTATCAGTGGCATTATACTCTATATCCGTTTCTCTGCTAGCACGCTGTTTCTTAGTGTTTTCTTTCTTTCTTTCTCACTTCACTCCTGTCATATGGTTCTCAGCCTTTTCTGTTAGACCATTTATATCACTTTGATCTTTGCCTGTGTCCTTCTCTTATTTTTCTTTGGGAATATTTTGTCTTAATGTAAAAGATAATTCTCTGTCACAATGTTTTACGAATGCTTTTTCTAGTTTGGCATTTTTGTTTTAGCTTTGTCTGTTTTCCCACATTAAAATTTTATTTTTGACTAATGTTGATATAGTCATACCTGTCTTCTCATTTGTGGTATATCTTTGATAGTGTATGTGGAATTTTTAAAATAATTTACATACAGTTATATACACATTAAAGTGATTTTTGACAAATTTTGTACATATATCTAACATAACATCATCGAGTTATAAACATTTCTGTCAGCCCAGAAAATCCTCTTTGCCCAACTCAAGTAACCTCTGTTCTGTTTTCTGTCCCATATATTAATTTTTTGTTGTTGTTGAGGGTTAATTGAAGGTACAGAGAACCAGGTCACATTGATTATATCTGTTAGGTAAAGTCTCTCTTATAGTTATGTTCTGCCCCCAAGAGATGTGTCACATACTGTGACTCTGCTCCCTCCTTCCCCCACTATGTCCGTAGATTAATTTTACCTGATTCAGGGGAAAAAAGGAATTGTGTAAGCCCTCTCATACACTTTTTCACTCAGCATAATGTCAGTAAGATTCAGCCAGGTCATCTTGTGTGTCATTCATTCTTTTTTATTGCTGAGCAATAGTCCTTTTGGGGATTTATCTTGAATTTGTTTATTCATTTTTCTATTGGTGAGTTTTGGGCTGTTGCCAGTTTAGAGCTATTAAAATTACAGCTGCTAGGAATTTTTTTTTTTTTTTTTTTTTTTTTAAGAGACAGAGTCTCACTTTGTCACCCTCTGTAGAGTGCGGTGGTATCACAGCTAACAGCAATCTCCAGCTCTTGGGCTTAGGTGATTCTCTTGCCTCAGCCTCCCAAGTAGCTGGGACTACAGGCACCTGCCACAACATCCAGCTATTTTTTGTTGCAGTTGGGCCAGGGCCGGGTTCAAACCTCAAACCCACCCCCCTCCATATATGGGGCCAGCACCCCACTCACTGACCCACAGGCGCCACCCACGCTACTGCTAGGAATTTGATTGGCATCTCATCAAATCTACATCAAGTTGCAGATAATAATAATGAACATCTTAACGGACTGATTCTTCCAATCCATAGACATGATGTATCTCTTTATTTAGATCTTCTTTACATGAAAGATCTCTACATGAAAGTGGTAAGATTTTGCTGGAATTAGAGATCTTATGTGTCTTTTGCTAAATTTGTCCCAAGTATTTAATGTATTTTAGTGTTACTTCAATAGCAGTGTTTTTTCCTTTTCCAACAGGTTTATTGCTCATATGTAGAAATGGTGGAGGTTTTTTGGAGACAGAGTTTCACTCTGTGGCCCTAGGTATAGTGTCATAGCTTCCTACCTCACAGCAACCTCAAACTCTTGGGCTTGAGCAATCCTCTTGCCCCAGCCTCCAGAGTAGCTGAGACTATAGGCGCCCACCACCTCACCTGGTTAATTTTTCTATTTTTAGTAAACACAGGGTCTCACTTTTGCTCAGGCTGGTCTCATAAACTCCTGAGCTCAAGCAGTCCACCCACCTCAGCTTCCCGGAGTGCTAGGGGTATAGGCATGAGCCACCACGCCCAGCCGCCTTGTTTTACTTCTGACGTTAGTGGGGAGACATTCAGCCTGGGAATTTATTTTTATACAACAAAAGAATATACTAGCTTTTGTCCCAGATTTAATAATTCAGCCTTTCCTCACTAGTTTAAAAGTACTCCTTTCTTACACATTTAATTCTTACATATGCTTATGTCTGACATATAGCAAGATAGTCTCTTTAACATTTAACTTTGATAAAGTATAATGGAAATTAGAAGGCTGAGTTAGAATTAAGTATGGTTCCAGGCTTTTAAGGTAGCACTTAGTACTTTCCCAAGTGTGGGAGAGAATTCCGGAGGAAATGGAGAGAGGTGGAAGGTCAGACAGCCTACTGCCAACTAACATGGTGCTATTTCAAAGCACTTGTCTGAGAAAGGTCACTTTATGGCCAGAAACTAAGCTCTGTTAACCAGCCACACTAGTCATAGATGGAGATGAGTGGGCCAATTATAGTCTCCCCAAATTCAAGGTATCTGGGTGTAAGGATCGTGGGGAGGTGAAGGAGGAGGGCAGGGGACTTGGTGTAGCTACACCGTGAGGCTGCTGCGATGAGTGTTGCCATGTGTTTGTTCTTCAGGCAAAGGCCAGGCCGGAGGTGGCAGCAAGACGGAAAAGACCTTGGGAGACTTTGCAGCAGAATATGCTAAGTCCAACAGAAGCACCTGCAAGGGGTGTATGGAGAAGATAGAGAAGGTGAGCGTGTGCAGGCTCAGGTAGCTGGTCAGTCTTCATGAATTGCTTGCAGTGGGTGCCATTGGCTGTCTCAAGAGAAAAGAAGAAATAGGGGCTTTAGGATATTAGCTCAGCACCAGTGGTTGAAAATAAATTGAGGTGTTAGCATAGACCAGAGATGCCACTTTTTTTTCCACATGGTTCTGGCCCTACTTAAGTCATTGCTGGTTCAGTACTCGTGTTTGTGGCTGCATCTGCTCTTAGGATACCTGGAAGCATTTGGAAGGTGTTAACTCAGAAGTCTCTAATGGACTCAGAAGTGGCTGTGGGGAGGCTATTTGTGTTTATAGTAGAATTAAGTTGAAAGAATGTGTTTTTCCCTAGTGTGAGCCTCCAGTTTTCTTCTGTTTAATCAGAGGAACTTCATTAACCAGCCTTTTCTACCAGTTCTAGTCTCTGAAGGCTGACAGCCAGTCAGATGGAGTAGACAGATAACAGGAGAGGGGATGGGAGGAGGCTTATGCCCTCCAGCCTTATTACCCTTCTCTGTGTGACCTGCATGTATTAACATTGATTAACTATTGATTCACTTAAGGCAGTGCTTCTCAACCTTACTAATGCCGCAATGTATTTTCACTGTTAAAAGGGGTCGTGACCCACAGGTTGAGAACCGCTGATTTAAGGTTTCTGCCTCCTTGAGGTGTTATAAGGGAAAGTGAGGCGAGCCACTGAGTGCTTAGAAAGGAAAAACATCAGATGGCACCTGTGGCTCAAGGGAGTAGGGCGCCAGCCCCATATGCCGGAGGTGGAAGATTCAAACCCAGCCCTGGCCAAACACCGCAAAAAAAAAAAAAAGAAAGAAAGAAAGGAAAAACATGAGATGGCTAGATTTTCTTCAGCTATCTTCCGCCACTGAAACTTTGAGGCAAAAGTTAAGGTCGTTTTCAAGGGGAGTGCCAGAAGCTATGTGCTGTTGGGTGACTTGGCCTGACATGGATTCCCTCGTGCTATATTCTGAGTCTGGACCTCGCAGGCATGTAATAAACTCTCCCAGGTATGTCAACAGCCTGGGGACAGTAAACCTGGGCAGGCTGGTAGAACTGGGGGTTTTTTTAGACAGAGCCTCAAAGCTATCGCCCTGAATAGAGTGCTGTAGCATCACAGCTCACAGCAGCATCCAACTCCTGGGCTCAAGGGATTCTCCTGCCTCTGCCTCCCAAGTAGCTGGGACTACAGGTGCCCGCCACAATGCCCAGCTATTTTTTGGTTGCAGCTGTCATCGTTGCTTGGCGGGCCTGGGCTGGATTCAAACCGGCCAACTCAGGTGTATGTGGCTAGTGCCTTAGCAGCTTGAGCCACAGGCGCTGAGCCAGGACTAGGTCTTGCCTATAGCTTCGTTATCCCTTCTTATGGGGGCTTTATATATGTAAACAAACTAAAGAGACCATAGCAGTGTGGGAGTGGCAAGAAATCCCTGCTAGTAGGAGTGTGCTGCCTTGGAGGCCCTCCCAGGTGTTCTGCAAGCTGCCCAGGTTTTCTCGCACCTGGTGTTCTTACACCTGCCCCAGGTCAACAGAAAAATCTTCAAGGAAGCATTGCCATTGCCTCACTTGTCCAGGTAGGTGGGTAGGTAGCCAGCCATTTGGGATTTAAAAAACAGGGCAGCGCCTATGACTCAAAGGAGTAGGGCACCGGCCCCATATGCCAGAGATGGCAGGTTCAAACCCAGCCGCGGCCAAAAAACTGCAAAAAAAAAATCACTGAGACTGGAAGGTAACACACAATCCTTGGTGACCAGAGAGAGCCAGAACATCCCAGCAGCCTCGAATCCTCAAGCTGCCAAACAGGCCTTGGCTAGGACCTGTCACTCCCTTGGTACCACATACAGTTTTTCCTGCAGGGCCAGATGCGCCTGTCCAAGAAGATGCTGGACCCAGAGAAGCCACAGCTGGGCATGATTGATCGCTGGTACCACCCAAACTGCTTTGTCAAGAACAGGGAGGAGCTGGGTTTCCGGCCCGAGTACAGCGCGAGCCAGCTCAAGGGCTTCAGCCTCCTCACTGCAGAGGATAAGGAAGCCTTGAGGAAGCAGCTCCCAGGAGTCAAGAGTGAAGGGTGGGTAGAGTGCCCTGGGGTTCTCTTGGGTTCAGAGAGGGGCTTCAGGGAGGCCCAAAAACCCTAAAGATTCCGTCCAACTCTTGGGTTTCGTTTTGTTCACTGTCGGAAAGCCAGGGAGATGTAGCCTGAGGGACAGCAGCAGTAGAGCTGTGGCAGCAGAGGACATGCACAGGAGGGAAGGACTGCAGGGCTTCAAGGGCTCATTCCTACAGCCCGCTGCCCTGTGACACTGGCTTCCCGGTTGTCTTTCCCCCGTTCCAGTATCTGATCTCCATGGACAAGCTGGTTTTGCTTTCCCATGGCAGCCCTTCAGACTGTGAGGACCACCCTCCTACCCCATCCTGAGAGTGCTCATCTACCACATTTCTTCGGAATCCCACATGATCTTCTGTCACATCCCCTTGACATTGTCAGAGATAGGTTAGCATGCTCCTGTGTGTCTGGGTTTCTAAGAATGGTGCTGGGAGAATAGTGACCCTTTTTAGATAGGGGGTGGGCAGTGGATAATCAGTTTCCCAACTTAGAGTTCAAAATTTGAGTTTCACTTGGTGTTAGGATATGAAGACCTATCTGATACCTCCTGCTCTTGCCTAGACTTCAGTCGTGGTCTAGAGAATTTGCTTTTTTTTTTTTGAGACAGAATCTTATTCTGTCACCTGGTCTAGAGTACCACAGCCTCTGCCTGGCTCCCATCAACATCAGACTCCTGGGCTCAAGCAATCTTCCTGGCAATCTTCCTACCTCAACCTCCAAGTAGCTGGGACTACAGGCACCTGCCACAACACCCAGCTGTTTTCTCTATTTTAGTAGGCTCATCTCAAACTCCTGAGCTCAAGCAGTCCACCCACCTCAGCCTCCCAGAGTGCTAGGATTACAGGCATGATCTGGTGTGCACCTGCTCCTTAGACAGTGACTGGGGGTCATTATAGAGTAGCTATCATACGTTTTTTCTCTTCGTAACACCTACGTTTGTTGATTACGGCAGCAGGTGTGGCTCTGGAATGAATGCAAGCAAATTGGAATATCAGGCTTATAGATCAAAAAGTCCTCAGGAGCTGGATACAGTGGCTTACATCTGTAATCCCAGCATTTTGGGAAGGAGGATTGCTTGAGCCCAGGAGTTCAAGATCAGCCTGGGCAACATGGCAAGACCTGTCTCTATAAAAAGTTACCAAAACTCCCGGGAGCATTCTAGCATGTAAAGGTGTAGGGGTTCATACCATAACGACAGCCAGAGTGTATTGAGCACATTTGATATGCCAGGCTGTGTGCTAGATGCTGTACTTGAACTGTTTTATTTGACCACCACAATTCTGTGAAGAAGATGGTATTTTTTCCTTATTTAATGGATGAGGGGTAAAGGCAAGGATTTGAACTCAGGTCTTTGTGACAGCTGAGATTCCTAAACTACTATAGCTCTCCTGCCCCAAGTTTTAGGGGCAACTCGTTGCTGTGTTTGCAGAACCTGCCGAGCGGACTGATCAGCAGTGGTTTGGCTGCCACTTCTTGTCTGGGCTTTACATGGCAGCACAGCTCTGCAAAGAGCCTCTTGGCCTTGGGAGCAGCTTCATGGTTTAACTAGAGAGACTTAGCCTCTGGCAGTTTGTTTCTATAAACCCTCCTCCTCAGCTATGGGCTTATCTTTAGCACAGTCAGTCACTGCCAGAATGTTCCAGGCTATCTCATTTGTGCCAGGAAATACATGAGGTTTTCGACATCAGATAGGGCCTGAGCTTTGGAGCCTGTAGTAAGTTGTTCCAGAGCCTTGGAGCAGCCCCGGCCCTCTTCCTTAGCTGGCAGAACTGACATGGATGAAGTCTCTTGCCTTCTCAGTTGCAAATATTGCCTGTGTGCACAATGAACATCTAAAATTTCGGGGGGGGGGGGGGTGACAAATAGGAGCAGGGCCTGTAGAGAGACTTTAAAATGACATTAAGGTGCTAGAACACCCCAAGTCACTGGGTGCCAAATTTTTATTATTTATTTATTTATTTGAGACAGTCTCACTTTGTGGCCCACAGTACAGTGCCGTGGCATCACAGTTCACAGCAACCTCCAACTCTTGGGCTTAAGTGATTTCTCTTGCCTCAGGCTTCCAAGTAGCTGGGACTACAGCCACCTGCCACAACACCCAGCTTTGGTTTGTTTTGTTTTGTTTGGTACAGATGGGCTCTCACGCTGGCTCAGGCTGGCCTCCAACCTCTGAGCTCAGGGCAGTCCACTCGCCTCAGCCTCCACAGACGTGAGCCACCATGCCCAGCAAGAGTGCTAGCATTTTAATGGCTTTAGTTCTTTTCTTTTATGTCCTTGTGTCTTTTCAGAAAGAGAAAAGGTGATGAGATAGATGGAATGGATGAAGTGGTCAAGAAGAAATCTAAAAAAGAAAAAGACAAGGATAGTAAGCTTGAAAAGGCCCTCAAGGTGAGCTCTGAACTTTGTGCCTCCTTTCAACATTCTGTGTTCTCTTCCACACTCTAGAAAGAATTAAGGAGTTGTGTCTTACTTGCCAAGACTTTTAAGAATTCTGAAATTGATATCTGTCGTTAAGTAGCATGACTTTTTCCCTGGATTATTTTCTTCCCTCTTCCCAAAGAAACCAATTCTTACTTGGAAGAAAACCCAGTTTAGACTACAGATTCTGTTCCCACTCACCAGCCTCACACTGGGGTGGTAGAGAATCGTGCTTCAGCCACATCATGTATCACTGTACATCCTGCACCCACTTGAAAACACTGGAAACTGAATATTAAATTCAAGGATGCCAGAGATCCTGCATAGACAAGTGACTTGAAGAAAAAGTTGTCTCACATTTTTAAAATGAACATCTCATTATAAAAAGGAATAGAAGGCGGATAGTAACAGGAGAAAACTACCCATTAAGTTGGTGCTCATTGACTGTAACATACATGTAATCAGCATCACTTTGTTGGTTACATTGTGTTGAAGCAAAGTAAAAATTATTCATCAGAAAATGGGAAATTAGGAGAGAATAGTCTATTCTTGAGGACATGATTTCCAGGTGCCATCTGCTTGAGTCTCATATGAGTATGCAGTTTTTGGTGGTGGTATAAAAATTAAAAGCAATTTCTAGGTGGCACCTGTGGCTCGAGGAGTAGGGCGCCAGCCCCCTCTACCAGGGGTGGCAGGTTCAAACCCAGCCCCAGCCACAACTGAAAAAAAAAAAAAAAAAAAAAAAATTAGAAGCAATTTCTTACTTAGCAATTTCCAGTTGCTAAATAAGAATCACAAGTTTGATACCATCATCTGTTGGTCAGAAACTCCATTGAATGCCAGATCTGGCTGCGGTAGAACCAGAGTGTTGCTTGCACTTGCCATTTAGTGGCTTTGGTGTTCTTTCTCTTCAAATTGCTCGGAGATTTAAAGAAAGTCAGAAAATTTAAATGGTTCTGCTAGCTCCCCATCTTTGGCCATCATGCAGGTGACATAGTTCCGCTTCCTTTTAATCTTCACCACCAGACTTGGTCCTCGTGCTCTCGTGTCTCTGTAACTGTGCTGTGTGCTACAGGAAGGAACCAGGGAGGGAATATTACTGGAAGGGCCCTTAAACTTGAAACTGAGAAACAAGTATGAATATGTGTGCCTGGGCAGCACCTGTGGCTCAGTGGGTAGGGCACTGGCCCCATATACGGAGGGTGGCGGGTTCAAACCTGGTCCCGGCCAAACTGCAGCAAAAAATAGCCAGGCATTGTGGCGGGGGCCTGTGGTCCCAGCTACTCAGTAGGCTGAGGCAAGAGAATCGCCTAAGTTCAGGAGCTGGAGGTTGCTGTGACCTGTGATGCCACAGCACTCTACTGAGGGTGATAAAGTGAGACTCTTGTCTCTTTAAAAAAAAAAAAAAAAAAGTGAGCCTGCAGCTTTGGCAGTCATGTTAACATCCTCTTTTGGTGCTGATAAGCAACCCTTTACCATATGGTAGAGTTGGTGTTTTCATCTTCATTTTACAGACGTAGGGTCTGAGGCTAAGGTGGTAAATAATTTGCCCACTGTCCTGGAGAAGGAGGAGTCTTACCCCGTTCTCTAAAGTGGGGAGGTTACCACCTTCCTCAGCAAGGTTTATTATTGGGAGAATAAATGAGAGAACATGTAAAAGTGTCCAACAAAGAGTTGCACATTTAGTATTAAAGACTGAATATTTCATTTTCAGAAGAGCTTAAGTGTAGTCCTGCATGCCACTGAATATAATATACTAGTAAGGAAATTGGTATTTAGGAATCATTCCTACTTCCTCTTAACATTGGTGAAGAACAGCCATCCCCTACCTCCTTTAGTTGCTGATAAACATGAGCCCTGGCCCCAGCCTCCTGCTTCTGGGTTGTTACCTATATCTCTCAGGATCAGTTCCTGGGGCCTGGGTCTTGACTGCAGCCTTCCCCATTTCCCTAGGTGGTTTCCTCCCCACCTTCCACGGTGTTCTCTGAGAGACCACGCTCCATGTTTAATTTGGTGTTCACAGGAGTGTGGCTAGGTTTTATCAGCCCACCTTTGGAGGGGCAGCTCAGCTTGTACACAAGTATAATTGGAGGGGCAGCAAGGCCAGGGCTTTTCTGCCAGTTGAATTTCTTTCTTTGGAAAGAGTTGGTCTCTCAGTTGCTAGGTCTTGTCCTTAGGCCCAGAACAACCTGATCTGGAACATCAAGGATGAGCTAAAGAAAGCGTGTTCGACCAATGACCTGAAAGAGCTACTCATCTTCAACAAGCAGCAAGTGCCTTCTGGGGAGTCAGCGGTGAGCTATGTTTGTGTTAAGTGGGACACACATGTAAGGCCAACCCAGTCTTCATGGAGTAACTGTCCCAATGGAGTGTGGGATGTCCTCCGTTTGAACACCTGCTGGTATTAACTGCGAAAAATCAGAATCCGTAGTTGTGTTGCACAGTGATTGCTGCCATCATAGTCACCATTACCCTGGGACAGGTAGGGCAGGCGTTCACAGCCCCCTAGACATGTCCACCAGGTTAAGTACTACTCTGAAAATTTGGAGAGGGCTTTGGTGGACCACTTATTTGCCCCACGTGTTGATGCCGTGTACTTCGGCCTGAGGATCGTTCTCTGCTGCCTTCTGCTTAAGCTCCCCAAGGGCTGCCCAGCCTGAGGGAGTAGAGCCCTCTCCTGAAGGCTAGTGTCCCAGCGTCTTACCGTTGTCCACAGCTGGCCCTTCCCTGCCATCATTCTCTAGAGTTGAGCTTGGCACATTGTACCTTATGTGATATACTCTGGGCTTGCCTTTATTTCTAAATCACTGAAGGGGAGCGACGGGAACACATCAGTTGGAAATTAGGTTTCTTAAGGTGTAAGAATCCACACTGTGTTGCATACCAGTTACCTGGGCAAGTCTATAAGCTCTTTCATCCCACTTGGTAAGTGTCCTTTTCTGTTGTCCCTCCTTTTCTTGCTGATATATCTCTCTATTGGCTTCAGATTTTGGACCGAGTAGCTGATGGCATAGCATTTGGTGCCCTCCTTCCCTGCAAGGAATGCTCGGGCCAGCTGGTCTTCAAGAGTGATGCTTATTACTGTACTGGAGACATCACTGCCTGGACCAAGTGTATGTTCAAGACACAGACACCTAGCAGGAAAGAATGGGTGACCCCAAAGGTAAGGCATCGGGGGATCTGGTGGCAGGAAAACCTGGCCCCGTTTTGACCTTGTACACACTTTAGGTCCCAAAGATGGCACTACTGTATTCCTCAAACTTCTTTACATGTAGGCTGTCCTTATACTGACAAATCAAAATTATATTTTGGTTCTTTTATGGTTGCAAACTAAACAGAACTAATAAGTGTAGAGTGCAGGTTTGTCTATTTTGTCTAAAATCCTCTTGTTTGCAAAGACCGTGAATTATTTTTGTTTCTGTTCATTAAGGGCCTTCTATGTGGCAGGCACTGTTCTGGGCTTGAGGGAACATATTATGAATAGGTAGCAATTTCTACCTGTATGGTATGAGGATTTTTTTCAAGGACATTTCCTTGCCTTAGTGCTAAAGGGACAATTGGATCCGGAGTTCACATATCTCCCTGTGTTGTGCGTTCTCCCTTTCTTAACTATATTACATAGAGAATTCTCACAGTGCACACAATCTCAGTTGAGGAGCCTCCTTTGGAGCTGTGCTGGTGGGGTTGCAGCAGGGTTTTTGAGGTGCCGGGTGTTGCAAGGACCTCACTTATGCCCTCAGCAGGAGCTGAGGCCTGGCAGCCTGGTTGTGGAGGAGCTCTGCCACTCCCTTGACTGCCAGTGCCTCTCTGGGTGTGGAGCACTTGGAACAATGGCACATGATAGGTGCCCAGGAATTATTACTTGGGGTGGCCCATTGGCAGCACTCACTCAAAACTAAACTGTATTTCCTACTGGCCCTTGGAACACTTATTTCTTGCCTCCTCTGTGTACTACATCTGTGACTCTCAGAACAAACAGGCTTTCTCAAGGGCAAAAACTCTTCGTACATACATACTATGTGGATGTTGGAAACTGTAAACTCCTTTTCCCACCGGATGCTCATTGAACATGGGCACAGCTGGGAGACAATTTTTTGATTAGATGAAGACTTAAGAGCGTAGGAACCATGGTTTTTCCTTGAGCTTCACGAATTTGACATTTATTGAGTGACCATTTATAGCAAAACCCATTGTTAAATCACTTGGGATGAAGAATGAAATGTGCTGATGGAAAGATTTATGGTGAATATTCTTCAGCTGTTTTCCCTTTTACATAGGGAAGGGGACTACCCTGATTGCCTTTTGGGTAATAATCTCTCTCCCAGTATATATAGTTTGGGGGAGCTTTGAGTCATAGTCTTGTGACCCTAGAAAGACCTCTTGACTCTTGAAGGGAACACTTAAGAATGGGGCTCGGGGGCTGGGTGTGGTGGTTCACGCCTGTAATCCCAGCACTCTGGGAGGATGAGGTAGATGGATTGCCTAAACTCACAGGTTCAAGGCCAGCCTGCACAAGAGTGAGACCTCTTCTCTAAAAAATAGCTGGGCTTTGTGGCAGGCGCCTATAATCTCAGCTGCTTGGGAGGCTGAGGCAAGAGCTCACTTGAGCCCAAGAGTTTGAGGTTGCTGTGAGCTATGACACCCTGGCACTCTAACGAGGGTGACTCAGTGAAACTCTTGTCTCAAAAAAAAAATAATGGGCTGGGGATATTGCAGTCATAGAGTCTAATGATGGTTCTCTGACTAGATTGTCAACTGATTTAAAAAAGAAAATAAAAAGATTTTTCTCTTAAAGGAACCACAGTGACAGCTCTATTATAAATGTAAAAAGTACTAGAAATAAATACTGTACCAATAGTAACACTGTCTTTCATTCTAGAAACCTCTTATTTTTCTATTTCATGCTATTCTTTAATTATAAGAAGAAAAGATATTCTTTAATTTGTATAAGCTAGATTAACTTTTTATCTATGGGGGAATTATTTTAAGGGAAAGTTAATTTCTTAACAAAAACATACACTCTTTAGGAATTTCAAGAAATCTCTTACCTCAAGAAATTGAAGGTCAAAAAGCAAGACCGTATATTCCCCTTAGAAACCAGCACGCCAGTGGCGGCAGCACCTCCACCCTCCACAGCTTCAGCGCCTGCTTCTGTGAACTCCTCTGCTCCTACAGGTACAGCTCTTGGGGTCCTGATCTTAGAGCTAGAGCCATTTGCTAGGACTAGTTTGCCCACAGTTTGCTGGTTGGTGGGGTTGGTGAAGAGGGTTTCCTTCTGGGATGTCTTTGGTGATTCTGTTGGTAAGCCCTGCCCTGTAGGCACTGGGCCTCTTCCCTTCCCTTGACACACCCCTCAGCAAGACATAGCATAAAGGAAGTAAATATCGGGAAGGGACACATGACTTTCTTATCCTGCAAGGCTAGAAGAGGGGCTCCTAAGAAAGTCCTGGTAGGCAGCCTTACCTGGAGTAGCATTCGAGGTCTCTGCACTGCAAGAACATGTTCAAGGTCTCTCCAGGCCTCACTTTCCTGCTTCCCTGCACCCACTAGTTTTCCTGAGCCTAGCATGATGCTTGGGTCTCTGTTGTATCCAGAGAAAGTTACTAATCAGCATTAGTGAGAAACACCCCAAGCCAACAAAGACAGAGAACCACATGTATTTTTTACCCGAAGAGACCTGCTGCTTATTTATTCAGGACACGTGATAGTCTAATAGTGAAGGCCACAGTTTGGTGGGTAGAGGATGAGGGTTCTGTCCCTGAACGTGAACCCATTGGTGGCCTCCTTCCCATGCCCAGGATGGGACTAGTGGTCACTACATTATGTGTCATACCAAGTCCACTCTGCTGTTTACAGCCTGGGTCTGAGGCACATACGATGGGCCAGGTAGGGATGGCGTTCCAGGCCCCTCTCTGCTTTCCCCTCACCTGTATTTCATACACAGACCAATGATTTGGTTCTCTGGAGACCTCCCCAGCTTTCAGTTCACGCTATTCATGTCCCTAGTTGTATGCTTTCATAGAAGGGCATGGAGGACTTTTCCCTGCGGCGCTTCCTGTTTTAAAAATGTGTCACCAGTGCTGCAGTCTTAATGTCAACGCACAGAAGGCACACCCCCTGCTCAGGCCTTTCCCACCTGGGGCCCTGCTGGACTCGTGAAATGCCAGACTGCTGCTTTCTGCCTGGAGTCAGCTCAGTGTGGTCGTGCTGACCAAAGCTCTGCGAGACTGTCATGAACATATCTAATATTTAAATGGGGTTAATTAATAAGAACAGTAGTTTATTTTTAGACATAAATGGAAGAGGGATAACAGGATCTGGGAGTTCACACAAACTGTTCCTCTTTCCTGTCCCACTCCAGCTATCTCTCCCCTCATCCCCAGATGCACTCTTCTGTTCTGCCCGTGAGCAGACCAAGGGTAACCCCTGGCTCACAGCCAGCAACACTGGCCTCTTCATGGAGCAGCATTTCATGGCCTGTCCCCTTTCTCTGTAAAGGAAGATGTTCAGGTAGCAGTTTGTCGTCCTGTCCTCTGCTTTCTCAATAGCTTTTCCCAAGGACAAGCTGATGAAAGAAGAGCACTGAGGCCAGGACCCTGCGGCCCACTCTGGGTTTTTCTAGGGAGTAGCGCCAGAGTAGGCCCTGCTGAATGATTCTGTTCTCCCATCCCAGATAAGCCTTTATCTAACATGAAGATCCTGACTCTTGGGAAGCTCTCCCGGAACAAGGATGAAGTGAAGGCCATGATTGAAAAACTTGGGGGGAGATTGACAGGGACGACCAACAAGGCCTCTCTGTGCATCAGTACGAAAAGTGAGTTTAAATTTATTGTGAAATGGGAAAACTGTGTTTGTCTCTTACAAGTTATATTCACTAACACAGAGGATCTCTGTGTCTGTAGTGTACACATTCACACATGTCTTACGGTCCCAGCTAAACACTGTAAGCTGTTATAGTTTATACTTCATTCCAAAATCCAGAATGCTCCAAAATTTGAAACTTTCTCAGGGCCAACATGACACTCAAAGGATATGCTCATCGGACCATTTCATTTAGAGTTTTGGTTCATTTAGATTTTTGGATTAGTAATATTCAACCAGTAAGTATGATGCAAATGTTTCAAAATCTTAAAAAAAAAAAAAAAAATCTAAATTGGGTGGCGCCTATGGCTCAAAAGAGTGGGGCGCTGGCCCCATATACTGGAGGTGGTAGGTTCAAACCCGGTCCTGGCCAAAAACTGCAAAAAAAAAAAAAATCTAAAACATTCCTGACCCTAAGCATCTCATATAAGGGATGCTCAAGGTGTATTCTCATCACTTTGAACTGATGTGTATATATAGGTTCACTGCCAAAACAAAAGTTCACAGCTCCAATAGAGTTTGGAAATGTGGGGTCAAAGATGTCTTTTCAGGTTTATTATATGGATAACCATTGCAGATCTCCAAGACGGTATTTCCCATATGCATTTGATTTCAGCATCTTTTTTCTGTGGGCTGCCTGTTAACATCTCATTCTATAGAGTGGTTTAGAGAAGGCTCCCCTAACTTCTCATACCTTGGAAAAGGGAAAATGCTGCTGATAAAAGGCAATGGTTAGAATATAAAACAACTCTGGGCATTGGCTTTGGAAACAAGAGCTGTGGATGATGAGGGTTTAGAATTACACAGTGAATGTAACTCCATTAATTTGAGATTTAAACTTATGTTTTAAACTTAAGTTTAGCTGGGCACAGTGGCTCACACCTGTAATCCTAGCACTCTGGGAGCCCCAGGCTAGAGAATTGCTTGAGCTCAGGAGTTTGAGACCAGCCTGAGCAAGAACGAGACCCTGCCTCTAGAAATAGCTGGGCGTTGTGACAGGTGCCTGTAGTCCCAGCTACTGGGGAGGATGAAGCAAGAAGATCGCTTGAGCCCAAGAGTTTGAGGTTGCTGTGAACTGACACCATGGCGCTCTACCAGGGCAAGAAAGTGGGACTGTCTCAAAAAAAAATTAAAACTTACGTTTAGTTTTTTTCCCCCTCTCTTCTGATTTGAGCAGAGGAAATAGAAAAGATGAATAAGAAAATGGAGGAAGTAAAAGAAGCCAACATTCGTGTTGTGTCTGAGGATTTCCTCCAAGATGTCTCCACCTCCACGAAGAGCCTTCCAGAGTTGTTCTCGGCATACATTTTGTCTCCCTGGGGGGCAGAGGTGAAGGCAGAGCCTGCTGAGCCTTCCCCAAAAGGGAAGTCAGGGTCTGCACTCTCTAAGAAAAGCAAGGGCCCCATCAAGGAGGAAGGTAAGGGCCCCACGCTGCCCCTGATGAGCTCTGTCTTGGAGATCCTTGAAGTCTTTGCCAGTTCTGTCTGCATGGAGCTTCTCCCTTTGTGTCCCTGCAGTGAGTGGTCTGCTGCCCAGACCAATTTCCTCACTTGTTTTCTGTGGGTACAGAATGACAGGACTTCAGGGGGGTGGGAGGTAATGCATAGATGCTGTTTTAGCAGGTGACACAGTGGAAACTACTCACTTGCCTTCCACCTTCCCCTTTTTAATGTATGCTTAATTGAATGTTGACACTTTTCTATCTCTTTTAAAGGTATCAACAAATCTGAAAAGAAAATGAAATTAACACTTAAAGGAGGGGCAGCTGTCGATCCTGATTCTGGTAAGCGAACAGGAACATGAGCAGAAAACATGAATGCCCATAGTGAGCTGGGGGACCAGGGGAGGTAGGCCAGTACCTTTGACATGAGGACTCTATCTTAGGCTCTCCTAGTCCTGAAAATACATGTCTTTTGTGGGGAACCTCTTAAAGGTGGAGTTAACATAGCCAAGCAGGTGTGACCCCCTAAGCCTATAGACCCCTTCTCCTGGAGAGTATACCCATCTCTGGGGAAGAGGAAACTGGAGGAGTTTTACCTCTGGGACAGGTCTGGAGCACTCTGCACACGTCCTGGAAAAAGGCGGAAAGGTCTTCAGTGCCACTCTTGGCCTGGTAGATATTGTTAAAGGAACCAACTCCTATTACAAGCTGCAGCTTCTGGAGGATGACAAGGAGAGCAGGTGAGTTTTGGGGACCTCGAGTGTCACATAGAGATGCAGGCCTATCCTGCAGCTGTTAGTGCTGTGCTGTCAGCCTCATGAAACTGAAGTTAATCTCAGAGCGGGGATGAAATCTAATCACAGAGAATAAAACTATATCATAAAGTCTTGGTTAAAGGAATAGAAACCGCTTACCACCAGTAATGTCGCTATCCTTGTGACCACTCACCCCAGGATGTGGTTTCCCATATTTTCCCAACTGGTTTTTCTTTTAGGCATTCAAACCTAGATTTTCTGATTTTTACATGTGTTTCAAAACTTTAGAAGCAAATGAAATTTGGCAAGCACTGAATTTACTCTATAACAGTTATTTCAGGCTCCCTAGTTACTGAGGAGTTTGGGTTTGTTTTATTTTCTTTTTTAATGCGGTAGATATAAGCAAGGGTAGAGTTTGGATTTGGGGTACATTTCTAGGCAGAGTGGTCCTCATCTAGTATGTTCCTTACCCTTGCTAGAGCCAACCCAGAACAGGATCTATGTTCCAGTAGAAAGGCATGAACTCAACTAAATTGTAATAATTGATGGTGGACATAGGTATTTTTCTGATGGCTTAAGACGTGCTAGGTTTTTAGAGTGAAGAGGTAGTATGGTCTTTCAGGGTCAGAAAACCTTTTCAGAACAGTGCCATATACGGGAGGTGGTGGGTTCAAACCCGGCACTGGCCAAAAACTGCAAAAAAAAAGAAAGAAAAATCCTTTTCAGCACAGGTTAGAGTGTTGCTTCCTGAACATTTTCACTAGAAAAGGCCAGAGGGGAATGAATTTACACACCTCTCAACAAGACCTCAAATTTTCTTTGACGTCTATGGTTTCATCTTAAAAAAGCCTTCTGTCAGTTTATGGCATATCTGTACTTATTGTGATATGAAAATTAGGTTTTGCATTCCTTCTGCTGAGAAAAACGAACTCAGTTAAACCTAATGAAGCAGCATAGCATATGTGATGTGTACTCTAAGTTGAAATGGAAATTAAGAATGATAACCTACACCTCTAGATTTGAAGAACTCTTGCTACCACCTCCTCTGATGTGAGTAGAAAGTTCTTTATTTTTAGGGTGTATCTTTAGGCATCATTTCTCTCTGAACATGTGACTTCTGAATAACACTTGGAGCATTACTTGCTATATTTGGGGAGAAGAATAACATTGGGGTTTTTCATTTTGTTTGTTTCTTTCTTGAGCTAGGGTCTTGCTCTGTCACCCAGGCTAGAGTGCAGAGGCATCATCACAGCTCACTGCAACCTCCCACTCCTGGGCACAAGTGATGGTCCTGCCTCCGCCTCCTGAGTAGCTGGGGCTACAGGCATGCACCACCAAACCGAGCCAATTTTTCTATTTTTTGTAATGATTGTGGTGTCACTTTTTCTTAGGCTGGTTCTCTTGCTTTTGGCCTACCAGAGTGCTAGGATTACCAATGTGAACTGCTTTCCCCAGCCCAGAGGATTTTTTTTTTTTTTTTTATGTAAAGGCCTACCAACGCCAGGATTCACTCCTCAAGCTGCCAGATTTGGGCTTAATCTGTTCGTTGGTAATTTTGTCCACTTGCCAATGTGATTTGGAAGGACTTTTTTTTTTTCTTTTTGAGACAGCCTCAAGCTGTCGCCCTGGGTGCAATGCTATGGCATCACAGCTCATACCAACCTCCAACTCCTGGGCTCAAGCGATTTTCCTGCCTCCTCCTCCCAAGTAGCTGGGACTACAGGCACCCGCCACAAGGCCCAGCTATTTTTTGGTTGCAGCCGTCATTGTTTGGCGGGCCTGGGCTGGATTCGAATCGCAGGTGTATATGTCTGGGGCCTTAGCCTCTTGAGCCACAGGCACCGAGCCCACATTTGGTTTTTTGTTTTTATTTTTTTGAAACGAGTCTCCCTTTGTCACCCTCAGTAGAGTGCTGTGGCATCACAGTTCACAGCAACCTCAAATTCTTGAGCTTAACCCATTCTCTTGCCTCAGCCTCCCAATTAACTGGGACTACAGGTACCCATCACAACGCCCAGCTATTTTTAGAGACAGGGTCTTGTGCCCAAGTCACAGGATCCCCCACATAAATCACCTGGAGACCAAGTCCAATGCAAAAGCAAGAGGTTGTTTATTTACAAGCTAGAGCCTGGGCTTCCTGGTCCTGCAGGAGAGCAGAGAAGCCTCTATCTGGAAAAGGGGGGAGGTTTTTAAGGGTACAGAAAGAATAAAAGGGAGGGGGTGTGAAGTGACCCGCTGGGGCAAGCTGATAGGGGTCTAGGGGACCAAGCAGTATTCGTCCTTGGCTATCTGGGAGAGTGGGGGGGAGAGGGGGCAGGTTGCCTAACGCCTTTGGTATGCAGCTGCAAAATGAAGGCTGAGGGACAAGATGAAGCTAGTTTTAACAAAATGGAGTTAACTTGGTCCTTACAGTCTCCCTCTGGCTCAGGCTAGTCTTGAACCTGTGAGCTCAGGCAGTCCACCCACCTTGGCCTCCCAGAGTGCTAGGATTACAGGCATGAGCCACTGTGCCCAGCCCTAATGAAAAGTTTTTATAACCTCTACTTAAATGAAATATAAAGTAAAGGTCCTGATTATAGTAGCAGTTTATTTAGTGTTGATCAACGTCTTTTCGGGATGTTTAAAATTCTTCCTCACCCAAGTGGAATGGCAGGGAAGGGAAGGTCCTCCTGAAATGTGACCAGCTGACTCACATTGTTATATCCGACACCCTCTGCTCCAACACCCCTTGTAGGTATTGGATATTCCGGTCCTGGGGCCGTGTGGGTACAGTGATTGGTAGCAACAAACTGGAGCAAATGCCGTCCAAAGAGGATGCCATTGAGCACTTCATGAAATTATATGAAGAAAAAACTGGGAACGCCTGGCACTCCAAAAATTTCACCAAGTATCCCAAAAAGTTCTACCCTCTGGAGATTGACTATGGCCAGGTAATCATGTCATGCCCTTACACTATCTACTTCTTGTGAAAGGAAGAAACACCTTATTCTTTAAAATTTACATTATGAATCAGATGGTATCATTATGAATATTACCAAGTGTTCAAAGAATACCAGTCCTTCACAAATTCTTGGCAAAATATAGAAGAAAATACTTCCCAACTTATTACATGAGGCCAGTACAACTTTTTTTTTTTTCTGAGACAGTCTATGTTGCCCTCAGTAGAGTGCTATGACATCATAGTTCGCAGTGACCTCAAACTCGTGGACTAAAGTGATTCTCTTGTCTCAGCCTCCTATGTAGCTGGGACTATAGGAGCCCTACACAGTGCCTGGCTATTTTTAGAGATGGGGTCTCACTCTTGCTCAGGCTGGTCTCAAATTCCTGAACTGAAGCAATCTGCCCATCTCGGCCTCCCAAAGTGCTAGGATTACAGGTGTCAGCCACCATGCCCAGCCAGTACAACTTTTAATATCAAAGCCAGACAAAGACATCACAAGAAAACTTGCAAAATTCCTGTGAAAAGAGACAAACTGAATCCAGTAGTATGTAAGTTTGGTCCAACTTTAAACAATCAGTGCAGTGGACCATGTGAATACAAGACAAAAATCACATGCCCACCTTAGTAGATACAGAAAAAGCATGTAATGAAATCTATACTGTGAAGGTAGGGTTTAGATGAGAACAGTGGTAGCATTTTTGAGACTGAAGGAGGAATAGTCTGAATTTGTTCCTGACACTTCATAGGGGGTAATTCATAGATTCTGGAGAAGCCTTTTTATCTGAATTTCTGTTCACCATTGAATCATGTGACCTGGTTTGTCATCAGGATAGAATTATAAAAGCGACGTATTCTACTAGGTCACAGGTTTTAGTCTCAGATTATTTCCTAATAATTTTTTTTTTTTGGAGACAGTCTCACTATGTCACTCTCAGTAGAGAGCTGTGGAGTCACAGCTCACAGCAACCTCCAACTCCTGGGCTTAAGCGATTCTCTTGCCTCAGCCTCCCAAGTAGCTGGGACTACAGGCACCCAGCACAACGCCCAGCTATTTTTTGTTTGTAGTTGTCATTGTTATTTGGCAGACCCAGGCTAGGTTCAAACCTGCCAGCTCCCTTGCTGCTGAGCTACAGGTGCCAAGCCATATTTCCTAATAATATTTTTATCTGAGGTTTGGGAGTCTGTCTATATATCTCCTTGGTTGAAATTTTTGGCTGTTTTGTTGTTGTTGTTGTTGTTGTTATTATTATTGTTGAGACAGCCCCACCCTATGCCCCTGAGCAGAGTGCAGTGGTGTCATAGCTCACTGCAACCTCAGACTCCACCTGTGGGCATCCCGCTGCCTCAGCCTCCAGAAGCTACTGTGATTACAGGTGCTCACCACAGCGCCCAACTGGGTTTTTCCATTTTTTTCACAAGTCGGGGGTCTCACTCAGGCAAGTCTTGAACACCTGAGCTCAAGCAATTCTCCCTCCTCAGCCTCCCACAGTGCTGGACTTGCGGGCGTGATTCACCTTGCCCAGCTGTTTTGTTTTTCTTGAAAATACCTGCCTTTTGAAAAATGAGAATCTATTACTTTATTTAATTGGGGTAAAATATACTTTATTTTATAAAATAAGAGACTTATAGATGGGTAGAGATTTTAATTCCATATCTTTGGGTTATAGTGTATCTCAATGGGGGAATTCTTAAGTTCAAAAAGGTGTTATGCTCTCTCCACGACAAAAATAGAATTTATTTCTTGCTTCTATAATGATAAGATTGTAGCTTGACTTTCAAGATAGACTTAGTCTGACTCAGTAGTGCCCCCTACTGAGATAAATTTTTTTTAGGCAATTTCTAGAACTACCACAGCATGGAATTAACCACAGTTAAAGTCAAGGCACAGGTCTTTTTCAGTCTTCTTTCATTGTATGTGTATTTCCCCACTGCCATAAAATTAGAATCCTGCCTTATATGTAATGTTGTATCCATCTGTTTTTTGGCCTAATGTTCCAGGAGCATTTCCCTGTGTCTTCAACAGCAGTACCGTCTAATAGAAATTATAATGTAAACTGCTAAAATATGTTAAAGTTTTTAGTAACCACATTTTTAAAAAAAATCAATGAAATTAATGTTGGTTATTCTTTTATTTTTATTTTTTTGGAGACAGTGTCTCACTCTGTGGCCCAGGCTAGAGTGCCATGGCGTCAGTCTAGCTCACAACAATATCAAACTCCTGGGTTCAAGGCATCCTCCTGCCTTAGCCTCCCAGGTAGCTAGGACTACAGGTGCCTATCTTTGAAATCCAGTGTATGCTTTGCACTTACAGCACGTTTGTTTGACCGGTGGCTACTATATTAAACTGTACCAATTCAGAGTCTCTACCTGTTGCCCTGGGTACAGTGCCATGTCATCATAGCTCACAGCAACCTCCAAACGATCCTCTTGCCTCAGCTTTTCTATTTTTAGTAGAGAAAGGGTCTCACTTTTGCTCAGGCTAGTCTTGAACTCATGAGTTCAAGCAATCCACCTACTTCAGCCTTACAGAGTGCTAGAATTATAGGTGTGAGCCACTGCACCCAGCCTTTTTGTTTTGTTTTCTTTTCTTTCAGGTGTTTTATTAAGTGGGCCATACTGTAGCTGGTTTCTAAGTTGCAAAACAACATAAATTTAACAACAACATAGCCTGTTAGATTGCGTCAAGCTTTCCATTTCCCTAACAAAACAAAAAGAAATACTGAAAACATACAATGGAGGGTTAAATAAATAAAACATAAAAAAGAAATGAACAACCTGTTAAAACATGCTTATGTTTACTTTGCCAGAGTATCTTCTTTTTTTTTTTTTTTTTTTTTTTTTTTTGAGACAGTCTCACTATGTCATCCTTGGTAGAGTGCTGTGATGTCACAGCTCACAGCAACCTCAAACTCCTGGGCTTAAGCAATTCTCTTGCCTCAGCCTCCCAAGTAGCTGGGACTACAGGTGCCCTCCACAACACCCAGCTATTTTTTTGTTGTAGTTGTCATTGTTATTTAGCCGGTCTGGGCTGGGTTTGAACTCACCCACCCCCACCCCTGTGTATGTGGCTGGCGCCGTAACCACTGTGCTACAGGCGCCAAGCTGGAGAGTATCATTTCTTAAGGCTGCATTGAATCCCATCCTGTGAGGTGTAGCAGAAGTCAAAATTTATCAAAGCAATCCTTGACTCGGCACCTGTAGTTCAAGCAGCTAAGGCGCCAGCCACATATACCTGAGCTGGCAGATTCAAATCTAGCTCATGCCCGCCAAACAATGACGGCTGCAACAACAACAACAAAAAAAACTATCCAGGTGTTGTGGCAGGTGCCTATAGTCCCAGCTATTTGGGAGGCAGAGGCAGGAGAATCGCTTGAGCCCAGGACTTGGAGGTTGCTGTGAGCTGTGATGCCACAGCACTCTACCCAGGGCTTGAGGTGCTGTCTCAAACAAACAAACAAAAAATCCTCTTAGGCATTTAGATTATTTCCAGGCATTTGCTATAATGATGCTGATACATATATAAATACTTGTGTGCCCTATAATTATGGCCCTTACAAGTAGTTGCAGGTTCATAACATATATGGACATAAATGAGGCTTTTAAACACATTGATAATTTGCCCTCCAATGAAATTACACCCTCAAGATAAAAGAGTACATTGAAGACTCAATATTTCAACATTAAAAGTAAGCCTACAGAGGCAGCGCCTGTGGCTCAGTGAGTAGGGCACTGGGCCCATATACCAAGGGTGGCAGGTTCGAATCCATCCCTGGCCAAACTGCAACAAAAAAAAATAGCCAGGCGTTATGACGGGCACCTGTAGTCCCAGCTACTCGGGAGGCTGGGGCAAGAGAATAGTCCAAGCCCAGGAGTTGGAGGTTGCTATAAGCTGTGTGACGCCAGGCAGTTTCTTTACTCAAAAGCCCAGCACCAAATAAATACCAAGCATTTGTATTAGTTGCTTCAGTTCAAAGACTACAAGCAACAAAATTTAAAGCAGGCTCTGTGCCCGTAGCTCAGCGGCTAGGGCACAAGCCACATACACTGGAGCTGGGAGGTTCGAACCTGGCCGAGAGTCTGCCAAACAACAGTGACAATTGCAACCAAAAAAATGGCTGAGGCAAAAGAATCACTTAAGCCCAAGAGTTTGAGGTTACTGTGAGCTTTAATGCTACGGCACTCTACCAAGACTGACATGGTAAGACTGTCTCAAAAAAAACGAAAAAGAATTAAAACAGTTACAAAATAGATGGAGATGGTGTGATTTTATTTATTTATTTTGGAGACAGGGTCTCCCTCTTTCACCCAGGCCAGAATGCAGCAATCATAGCTCACTGTATATGTAACCTAAAACTCCTGGGCTTAGGTGATCTTCCCATCTCAGCCTCATGCAGGTGCACACCACCATGCCTGACTAATGCACATACATATTTTTTGGTAGAAACAGGGTCTTGCTGTGTTAAACAGTCTGGTTCTCAAACTCGTGTCCTCAAGCAGTCCTCCTGCCTCAGCCTCCCAAAGTGCTGGGATTATAGATGGGAGCCTCTGCCCATCCAATACAGTGTAATCGATAGCCTAGGTGCTTCGGATAGCAGGAGTAAAGTCCCATGTGTTATCATTTTATTAGGTAGTGTGATGGGGGTTGGCTCTCAGGAGGAGTGGGGACAATGTTGTAGGGAAAGAGAGAAGATTAATGCTAGGATACACTTTAACACTTCATGTTGGCTGACAGGAAATGGGACTGTTATCTTAATCCTTTGGGAGTACAAAGAAGGCTGTGTAAACTGGCCCTTGGGTGAGTAAATGTAAGAGAAAGGGGGGGGGGAGAATTTCTCCATCAGCGTCATGTCCCATTGCTGTCAGGTTTACCTTTAAAGCTAGCCAGCTTCTCCAGGTTGGCCGTGAGTGGGCACTGGGCAGGTTCCTAGGCACCACCAGCTGCCTGTGGTGTGATGGTCTGTGCCAGTGTTGCAGTATAGCTGGAATAAGAATCTGGAGCAGCCGAGAAGACTTAGAGGTGCAAAGGGAACGTCTGACCCATGTACAAAATGGCACATGCTCCTCCTGGCCACTGATAGGCAAACATTTTCAGTTAACATTCAGCTTTTTCTTACTGGGAGCACTCCATCCTGTGTCTTCTATCTGCATTCCCACCCTTCAGATAACCACCTGCATGGCTTCGTGAATTGGGTCTTTACTGATGGGTTTGTTTGTTTCCCTGAAGGATGAAGAGGCGGTGAAGAAGCTGACAGTAAACCCAGGGACCAAGTCCAAGCTCCCCAAGCCAGTTCAGGAGCTTATTAAGATGATCTTTGATGTGGAAAGTATGAAGAAAGCCATGGTGGAATATGAGGTGACTGCACTTCATTGTTTTATCTGTGAGCATTTGCTGAGGACAGTGATCTGTGTACTGAGCTGGTGAAGATCTCTCTGGCTGTTCTTATTTTCTTGTTTCTCTTTCACAAACAGAGAATGTTGATCAGGCTCGGCGCCCATAGCTCAGTGATTAGGGTACTGGCCAAACACACCAAGGCTGGTCTGGCGGGTTCGAACCTGGCCCAGACTGCTAAACAACAATGACAACTGCAACTAAAAATAGCCGGATGTTGTGGTGGCGCCTGTAGTCCCAGCTACTTGGGAGGCTGAGGCAAGAGAATCACTGGAGCCCAAGAGTTTGAGGTTGCTGTGAGCTGTGATGCCACGGCACTCTACCAATGGCAAAATAATGACACTCTTATATAAAAAAAAAAAAAAAAAAGAAAGAAAGAAAGAAAATGTTGGTTGGCTGTCAGCTCCTTATGCCTGTCCTTCAGACTTACATCATATAAGTGCTGCTGCCTGGAGTTCTTGTTCTCTTGCAAAGGGTCCTTTTGACTTACTATGCAATGTGTGGTGTGTTGTAGAGAGCTGTCCATTGGTCAGCAGTCCCCTTTGTACTTTTCCCCTTCTTGTCGCCATGATAGGGTGTTTGTCATAGTTCTTTTGTGGCCCAACCAAACTAGCCAACTGGAGTTATGGAAAGTTCAAGATTTAGCCAACTTACAGAAAAAGAAAACCATTGTACCCAGCACTGTCAAAGGTGCAGAGAACTGCTGGCACTTGCTTCATTAGATAAACTTCATACCAGCTGTTTTCAAGAAAAGGTTGGGAGTTGGATGGGGCTGGTGGTTGTTGGGTAAGTCATGCCTCCTGCCCAGGACAGAAATGGCCAGGACTGGAGGCAGAGGTCAGGCTCATCCTCTCTGTTCTCGTCTTCTCTGTTCTCTGCTCTTTGCCTGGGAGGTGAGTGCAGAAGACCTATTCGTTCTTGCTGCTCCAGGCATCAGGGCTCTTGAGTGCTGGCCCCGGGAGCCTTCAGAGCAGTGACGATCCTTGGAAGCAAACACAGTTGCTCTCCTCTTCCCCATCTGCAAATGAGCAGCTACAGGACACTGATGATTCCCTTTGTCCTGGAAACCCAGAAAGTGAGAGTCTGGGATCTTCTCAAGCATTCCTCCCCTTCTCCACGGGGGCTGCTTCCCTCACACTAATGTCATGTATCTACCCATGTCCTTCCTCCTAGGCCTACTTGCCAGCCTTGGAACAAGGATAGAGGATCAAACCTGAGCGTTGTAAACCCCCAGCAGCCTTTTTCTTCCCAACTCCATAGACACGAGGGCCAGCCTCAGCATCTCCCTACAGGGAGCTCACCTGGCAAGACTGCTCACAGCCCAACTGTTATTAGACAATGGAGTGTTAGCATACATCCTGTAACCAGTTTGAAAAGGGCCGGGGCTTGTTCACTGTTCTTGTTCAAGTCAGTATGTAACCTTACTTCTGCTTGGGAGGTCCGCTAGTTTGGACAGCTTGTTCTGACTCACCAGAATGAGAGGAGCAAAGGGTAGAGGGAGAGAGGTACGGGGTAAGGGAGAACCTGTTTCGTTAGTGTTTCCATGTCCCACACATCGTTTCCAGCCTTCTGGAACTCTATACTGTGTACTCTTATTTATGACTCACGTGAGTTCTCGGCTGCTCTCAGGTAGAAGTCCTTTGCTCTGAAATGACTTTTTATGTTGTTTTTCACTCAGACAAGTAACTAGTTTAGCAGGAAGGGAAGAGACAGGGGCCCTGCTACTGAAACAGGCTGGAAGGCAGCCAGTGGAAAGTGGAGTGCCCACACCCAGCCATGTGTGATGACCCTGGGGGTTTCACCCAAGCACCAGGGAACCCTAACTCTACCTGTGAAGGTGGCACATTCCTACTCTGGGAAGAGTGGGGTCCATTGCTCACGCCACACAGGGTTGGGGGGCGAGCCAAGCTCTAGCCCTAGGTGCCCCCCTCTGGCTGCTGCTGTGGTTCAAGGGCCCATGACTGTGAGGCCTCTTTCCCCGTTGTCCCTTTCTCCCTAAACCAGGCTACTGAGGAGCCACAGTGCGGTGCCCTGCCAGATTCTGGGAGTGGAAATGTCCTATGTTAATAGAGCCCATCTCTCATTCTCATAGCCCATGCATACGTTTTCACGGGTGTGTGGAATTCTGCTGTTTCAGAGTTCTCTCCCTTCAGAGTTCTGCTCTCACTCTGGTCACGCTGCCCTTGATGAGAAAATCTTTTAGAGTTCCTTCTTAGAATTGTTTTCAGAGCCAATAGATAAGCCATACTAAAGTCACTCTGTGGCTCACGCCTGTAATCCCAGCACTCTGGGAGGCCGAAGCGGGTGGATTGCCTGAGCTCACAAGTTCAAGACCAGACTGAGCTAGATTGAGACCCTGTCTCTAAAAATAGCCAAACGTTGTGGTGGGTGCCTGTAGTCAACACTGCTGTTTTGTTATGCTTTGTTCTCGACTTAAAATAAGTTATCCACCTTCTTCCCCAGACATGACTCCAACTATTTAACTCTTGCCAGAAATCGGATCTCAGGATGGAGCGTTTGCAGTATTGAGAGTTAGAACTTATTGTTACTGGCTCCTAATGGAGCTATGAGCACTTTTCGTATCCTCTTCTTTAGTTTTAGCAGCATAGCAGTTCCTTTTTTTTTTTTTTTTTTTTTTTTTTTGTTTTTTTTTAATCTGAATAAATTAATATTGTTTTGAGATTTTTATGGGCTTATGTAATTTTTTTTTTTCATTTTTTTTAATTTTTTTTTTTTTTTTTTTTTCTTGTAATACT
>CAUYPK010062899.1:0-10704 GCA_963574355.1 Loris lydekkerianus
CTTTCACATGAAGGCTATAACCCAACTATACCACAAGACTATGAGGAAAGGACCAAGGAAGGGGAAGGCAGGGGGGAGGTTTGGGTGGAGGGAGGGTGATGGGTTGGGCCACATCTATGGTGCATATTTTTATCTATAATAAAAAATAAATAAATAAATAAATAAAAAAAAAAAAAAAAAAAAGACTGGTCAGGGGGACACACTAGTGTACCAGTTTAACCTGATTGAACATTCCCATGAAGAGGCAGAGAAGCTAAGGCACTGGAGGTTTTGGTAATTATGAATTGGTGAGTCTTTCAACTACCCTGGAAGCAGTAGTGAATGTCTAAGCTTTTTGAGCAGAGGCATGAACAATAAATTCACCCAGGTAGTCAAGAAATTTACTCACAGAAAAAGTAAAAAAAAAAAAAAAAAAAAAAGTTACTCAAGGAAAAGTACCCATCCTGATTTAAGAGAAATGATGTTCCCATTTGAAAAATCTGTAACGGTGATTATCAAGTTTGTGCTTGATGAGCTGGGCTTCTTAGGAACTTATTTCTAAAACACACTTGGTTGCTTACAGTATAACCTCAGCCATCTTTATATTCCACCTATGAGAAATAGGGAGAAGTAGCACCTGGGGAAATGTTCATTAAAATTATAAGTATATACTCCTTTAGGATAGTGCTAGAAAAGGGTATAGGCCGAATGGAGGGTTGTATCTGGGCTGCCATAGCAAAATAACCATGGACTGGGTGGTTGAAATGACAGAAATTTATCTCTCATGGTTTTGGAGGCTGGAAATCCAAGATCTATGTTCCATTACATTTGGTTTCTGATGAGGACTCTCTTCCTCACTTGCCAACAGCTGCCTTCTTACGGTGACCTCACATGGCAGGGAGAGATCGAGATTACTCTCTCTTCCTCTTCTTATAAGACCACCGTCCTACCAGATTAGGGTCCCTAATTATGACCTCATAAACCTTAATTATTTTCTAAAGACTCTATCTCCATATATAGTAATACTGGAGATTAGGGTTTCGGTATATGAATCTGGGGGAGAAAGAATTCAGTCCATAGACATATAGATGTAGCCACTCAAGCAATGAAATACTAGAGATTTTTCATTTATGAGTTTGGAAACTATACGGAAGTCGAAAAATCACCACCATCATAGGTAAACAGATAATATTTTCTACCACGTTCTCTATTTTGTAGAACCTTGCCATAATCTTCAAACTCATAAAGACTATTTCTTTTCCTATATTAAAATAATATGAATCATGACATATGATTAATGAGTTATTATAGATAACTGTATTATAGCTCCATGAAATCACATGGTCTGCCAAATTGACCTTTTGCTAATAATAGTTTCCATTTAGTTGATGACTGAGCATATGTTGGGGTGTGACATATATTATCTCATTTATCTTCACGATGACACTATAATGTAAAGATCTCTATTCCACAGATGAGAAAATTGAACCTTGGAGAACTTAGGTAATAGTACAAGATATAGCCAAATTTCACACCCAAGCTTGGCTGACTCCAAAGTCCAGAAATTCTCCTGTACCACTTGCCATTGTTGATAGGATATTGTATTTCACTGCATTGATGATATAAGAGATAAAAATGACATTTTCAAAAATTAAGATTTTGAAAGAATGGGGGAACAACAACCATTAGAATCACCCAGAATTTTTTTTAAACCCAGATGCAGTTCTCATCTTTCACCATGAATCATAAACATTCAGACAATCCAGGTCCATGGAACCAGAAACCAAAGAGAAGCTCCAAGTCTTTGGAGGAAGCATATCCCTGCTGACACTCTGGGTTTTGTTTTTTGGCCTCAACAACTGTGAGAAAATGCATTTCTGTTGTTTAAGCCACTACATCTGTGGTAGCTTGTCACAACATCTTGAGGAAACTAAGTCAGGGACATAATGATTTAGAGGACATAAAGCAAAAGTAATAAAGGTAGGATCAAATGTGGAAGTGAGAGAGAAAATAATTGCAAATAATATAACATCTTTATGCCACTCAAGAATATGATAGGAACTTGCCACTTACAATTTAATAGGCTATTTTGATGTTGGTCATCCACCATTGAAAGCTCCAGCTATTCATCTTTAACCATTTTAAAAATATTGAGCAGACCCTTGTAAATTGTATCTACATTAACTGGAAAAAGTCATTCAGTCTAGATAGTTAATCTCATTGTCCAAGGAGTCTTTACATGAGTCTTAGTATCTCAGAAAAGCACAATTCATTTCCTTCCCAGACATTAGTGGTAAGGCTAATATTAAACAGGAAAAACAGACAGCAATTGTCCAGAGAATACGTACTCACAAAGGCGGTGGGAGGTGACAGTGGGAGGTAACTCTTTTATTTTATGTTTTTGGAGGTGCAAATGCCATTTCCTCCTATTCTTCACCAAGTATAGATCCCAGTGATGAAGTCTTTCCCACTCCTTTAGGAAACACGTAGTACAACATGGACTGGGATGCTTCTATAGTTAATGTGATTAAAAAACAAAAGACAAATTACTGTGGTCCTCTTGGGTGTTATGCCAGTAACCCTGTTCTACCTCTAAGTATTATGTCATCTTTTGAAGGATTCAGAGGTAGTTACCAATTATTGTTCCTCAGGCCAATTAAAAACAAACAAACATACGGTGTGAGTATTAAGTCCTATTTTGTTTCTAATTAGGAAAATAGCCATGGTTATATTGGGCCAATCCACCATGACATTTACTCCATTTTACCTGGATCCTTGCTATAATCAGGACCCTTTCAGATTATGCTGGTAGTTATGCTATAAATTTACTAATTTGATATCTCCAAATTTATACTTCTTGCCTCAACATCTTTTCTAAACTCCAAAATGAGGATGCCTAAATACCATAAAAGTTATTTGACATCTTCACTTGGATGAACAACCTAAAAAGAACTTTAGATTTGATTTCCTTCCCCAGACTTGCTTCTTTAGCAATGTTCCCAATCAGTGTCCAATTGTTCAAGTCAGAAATGATGGAGTCATTCTCTCTTCTTTTCTTCTGACAACCACCTCACCTCATGTCTATATTGGATACCATGGGCATAACCTTCCAAAACTATTCTGAATTCTACTGCTCCTTTCCTCCTTTGCTTCCTCCATCATCTGTTACCCAGATTATTGCCACAGCATCTTAAGCAGTCTTTCTAATTCTACTCTGACCCCTGAAGCTATACTCAGCAGCCAGAGTTTTAAAATACAAGCCAGATTATGTTTAATTATGTCTCACCTACTCAAAACCTCTCAATGACATCTAGTTTATTTAGCATCTAGGCAAGTGTTGAAATCTATGCCCCCAAATAACTGTGGGTTTAATAAGATAGGTTAGGGGCTCAGGAAAACCCATCTTATTTTTCTAGTATGCTCCACAATGTAACCTTTGTTCACATCACCACCTCTGCTTTCATTCACTTCTACTCATCATTTTGGCCCAAACTTGTTATGCTACCACACTTAATTGCAAGAGAGACTTAGGGATGCAACTGTTCCACATACTCATGGGCTAACCTGGAAATGAAGCATTCTATTACAGTAGCACAAAGGGGAGAGAGTGGGTATTGGGGGTGCTATGGTAGACGAGGTTATGGTAACATGTATGTTACAGCTCAACAAAATGAAAGTTAATTTTTTCTTACATAACAGTTTTGGGTGAGTGAACTGGTTACTGGCCAGACTTTTCCCCGTATGGTCATTAGGGTTCCAGGTGATGGAGGCTCTGCCACCTTCAACAGATGGATCTGGAAATTGCTTGTCCAGATTTTCATCCCCAGGAGCAAGAAAGGAGAAATGGAGTAGAGATGCATGAATAGATGATTTTCCTTGTCCTGTCCTGGCAATAGGGCCTTTCATGAGGCCCGTGGGAGGAAGAGGAGAGCAGAGGTTTGGAATAACAGAGAGCTGGTCACCTCATCTACTTTTGAATAGAATCTAAAGCCTTTACCATGACTCAAAAGCCTGACAAAGGTTGGCACATAACTAACTTTCTAAATTTTCTACAATCTTCCCTTTACTGGTTTTAACCCAGCCTCACTTCCCTCTTTCTATTCCTCAAACTTACCAACTCTGTTTTCACACCATGGTCTTTGCAACTGCAGTTTAATCTGCCTGGAACCCTTTTCTTGGAGATCTCCCCATGTTTGCTCCCTGAGTCCTCTACTGCTGAGCTGACTCCTCAGAAGGACCATCCGTAGCCACCACTCTTGCACCCTCATTATCGTTGACCATTTTCCACAACTGTCAAATCCCTTACCATGCTTTGGTATCACCTACTCATTTGTTTATTTATAACCTGGAGAAAGTAAGCCCCCTTATGGTATTATCCATTTTGTTCCTTGTTCCTATATCCCTAATTGCCTAGAAAATTACCATAGTGGGTACGGGAAAAATTCCTGTAGAATTTAACTAATCAAGGTAGAAACTCTACTGGTTATACACAAAATTTAATTTATCACAGAATTCTGTGAATCAATACCTTTTCACTCTTATAGATTGCTTTTTTGGAAAAACATCTGCAGATGTCTCATATTCGCATTCCTTATTTGTAGAATAGAGATAATTACACACCTATTTCCTAGAATGATCCTTAAGATCGGATGAGATAATGTAAATAAAATACCGAGCACAGTGGGCAACACATGGTATGCGTGTGCTTGACTCACATTAGCTCAGACTGCCACTGCTACTGCCACCTCTACATCCCGCAGGGAAACCGTCAAAAGTACAAAAAAAAAGAGAAACCACTTAATCATTAACATAGTCCTAAAACATTATATATTTATCTAAATTTAGGAGGAGACATAGGACCTAAAATATAGCTGTCTGGTACCCCAGTGGTAAAATAGAAATTGCGCAAGTTCTTTTCTTCCTTTTTCTTTTTTTTTTTTTTTTTTTCTTGGCCAGGGCTAGGTTTGAACCCGCTACCTCTGGTATATGAGGCTGGCGCTCTACCCCTTTGAGCCACAGGTGCCACCCAGAAATTGAGCAAGTTCTGAATTGCCTTTCACTTATTCAGGTTGTTATTTTGTAACAAAAATAGCCAGACTCCAAGCCTTTCCAGCACAAGTTTGATGGCAATTTTCTAACACGATAGAATATTTTAGTCATTCTTTCAACATGACTTATTGTAGAGAAAGCAGAACCAAATCCTCTGGCAACTGTCTGCACTGTGTCTAATGAATTATTGAACACAACAGGGATTTCCATTTGGTGTTTACTTTCAAATTAAGAATACATTCAATCATAGAGATGACAGATTACACCTGCTATATGCCAGTTGACAGAGCCATTTAGGGTGATATGGTTATACTAGTTAATCCATATCTTGGAGAATCTGTGTGGAAAGTTATGATCAAAACATTCCAAGTTGGCAGAATCAACCAGAAAATGGCTTGAGAATATTTAGCTAGTAAAAGCATTGAAGTAACTGTTTTAGAAATAAAGAATTGTTCTGTTTGTTATTGTAGTGATAATTTAGAGAAATAAGCTCTTTCTTGAGTTTTTAGTATAAATATCCCATTCTCCTGAAGGGGCTGGTGTCACGAGAAGAGAGGGTCTTGGTGCGAGGAATGAAGAGGCTGAGGCAAAGTCTGTGTTGCAGGACTGAGGAACTCCGGGAGGAGCCCTCCCGAGTAAACCTTGGGTCCATATTTATTATCATAAAATGGGAAGAAGTAGACAAAAGCTGCTTTCCCAACACTAGCACTAATTAGGGAGGACATGGAGAGGTTAGACAGAATGTCTTTACTTTTGTTTTTGCAAAACTGCAGACCTTGAGCGCAACCTCTGCCTCTAGCTTCAAGAGACCTTTGGAATCCAAAGTCTCTTGCTACACATCACATATACATTTTCTCTTGGTGTCTAGTTTTCTGATCTTCTGCACATACACAACTCACATGCTATTCTCATGATTCTCTAGGTTTCTCAAGCAGGAAGCAAGTTTTATGCTAAAGATCAAGCCTCAGTTTCCCCTATGTTCTCCAATGTCGCAGAATACTTTCATAGATCCAGTACTGGGTTACCACCAGGCAGGGTGACTGATGTGGTCTTAGCCTCCCTCACTGCCTGCTCAGGGACTGGTAGATTTTTCTTCCCAGATCTAGCCAAGGAGGTTATAGATCCTATATATATTATGCCTCTTAGGCACAGCATATATCTGCTAGAAGAAGTTGGAATTTCTGATAGAAATTATGATAGAAATGCAATTCCTGAAAAATTGTAGTACATGAGAGACAACATTTCCTCTTCTGTCCCTTAATATTTTCCATACACTGTTCTCAGTGCCCCTTTTCTTCCCACCCCTGCTTGGTATTCATTACCCTATTATCCACCCACCTATGTATCTCTGAATGGATATAGAAAGGAAGCCACTGATGGGGAAGAGAGAGACGCTACGCCGTTGGCCGGCTCAGATGAGAACACTACTTCAGGTGGTAATGACACCTGTTTTCCTGGGCAGTGCAATCCCTTGTCCTGAAGTTAAGGGCAAGCAGTTGGGGAGAGTCAAAGTCTTCCTCTTGCTTTGGGATTGTTCTTGATGTTCTGGTTCAAAGGGTAGTGTTTGTGCCATCCAAGAATATATTTCTCAATCTCTGTCCATTAATGATGCAGTTAGTGGAAAGTCCCTCTGAACTTTGACATATCTTTGTCACTTATCTTTAGTTTATAAGGCAGGTGCCAGTTTTGTTATCTTGTATATTCTCATGGGTATCTAGTAGGCAATTAAGAGGAGGTCTGTTTGGTACTGCGAATTTGCTGCCTTGTTAATGTGAAAGTTTGTTTAAATTATTTGATATTGTTTAATATTAACAAAAATCAGTTGAGCAGAATAATGAAATCTCAAGTGAAATAAAACCCTAAGGATCAATCTCAGAGACTCCATCTCTTTTATTATTATAGGTGGAAGCGAAATCAGACATCATCTTATCCAAACCTACATTTATCATAGGCATCTGTTGGTCAGATAAGATCCATTCCTTTCCCAAGGATACAATGGTTGGAGTTAGAGACCTGAGCTGGTACTTCTTATCAACTGGCTAATACACGTATTATTCTGTATCTTTTATCTATTGTAATTAGAGTGGAACAAAGAGAGAAAAAGGGTAGGAGAAATATTAAATATTTATTATAGGTCAAGCCAGATGTATACATATATGTTTTATTTTTATCTATAGCACAACCTATTTAATATATGTGCTATTATACACATTGTATCACTAAAGGATTTCATTTTTATTAAAAGTAAGGGATTTTTATTTCTAATGACCAGATCGTTTATATCTGGAATGCCTTCTATGAATACTGAAGTAGCTGAGAACCTGATTTAGTAGTCTGAAAGTCACTTTGCAAATATTATAATGAATAAAAAGACTATTAATAGGTTGGAGGATATTTTATTAGAAGATGAGGTTCTGTGAGTTAGTCCTATCCTAACAGAATACACAAATTTTAATAATTCTATCTACATTTAGCCAAATTCCTCACAGGATATAGTCTGGCAAATATTATCATTTTATAACCTGTGAGTTTTTCTTTTCTCTGTGTCACTCTGGCCACCCATTTGGTTCACATGGCCTTTATCCAGATAAAGTAGGTAGAATTGACTGCAATTCCCTTTATGTGACATTCCTGCCTTCTAGAGGGTACACTATGCCTTTGATTGGATTTTCGGTTGTCATCAAAGCTCTTCAAGAAAACGGTTACAATTGCTAGATTTACCTTCATAATGGACTAATCTTATTCATTTCATGTAGATGAGACCATTTTTTCCTTCTAGAGAACAGACTTACTAATTTTCTTTCCAAAATCTTAGCAGACACTAAACTTTTATTTATTGCTCCCACGTATTTACTAGCTAGATCAGTGGTTCTCAACCTGTGGGTCACGACCCCTTTGTAACAGTGAAAATCATCCTGCATATCAGATATTTATATTATGATTCATAACAGTAGCAAAATTACAGTTATGAAGTAGCAACAAAAATAATTTTATGGTTGGGGGTCACCACAACATGGAGAACTGTAATTAAAGGGTTGCGGCAGTAGGAGGCATTAGGAAGGTTGAGAACCACTGAACTAGATATTGTGACAATGTAATCAAATCGCGGCAGTAGGAGGCATTAGGAAGGTTGAGAACCACTGAACTAGATATTGTGACAATGTAATCAAGTCGAGGCAGTAGGAGGCATTAGGAAGGTTGAGAACCACTGAACTAGATATTGTGACAATGTAATCAAGTCGCGCAGTAGGAGGCATTAGGAAGGTTGAGAACCACTGAACTAGATATTGTGACAATGTAATCAAATTGTGAGATGAGTTACTTCTCCTGTGTTAAACGTGGAACCACAGCTCTAGAAGAGACCTTAGGAAACCATCTTGCCCATCTAGATATTGTTTAATATTAACAAAAATCAGTTGAGCAGAATAATGAAATCTCAGGTGAAATAAAACCCAAGGTGAGTGGATGCCTTAAATCAAGAATGCCACAAGTGCACTTGTTCCTTTTTAAATTAAATCCAGAAACTACATAGAATAGTTTCTTTGGAAATCCATTTCGCTGCAATTTTAAAAAGTAGAGATTGTTCCTTAAGTTTAAACACAATTTTCATAATTTAATATAATTTTATTTTTTTTTCATTAGTTTTTCTGGGAGAGACAGGCAGAAGGAGAGTATTTCAGGTTAGCAGAATGACTGTGTGGTCATTGAGGCAGAAGTCAGATAACTAAAAGGTGATCCCAGGATGGATTGGCTGGATGAACTCTGATCAAAATTTGGAGTGATAAGATAAGGCAAAGAGATTTGGGCCCAAGTTTCTTAACAAGTTCAGTATAAATTTTGTGTCTTACCTTTGTGTTCAGCCAGCACTGGAAACCAGTCAGTCATTACAGGCAGGAAAGACCCAGGAAAAGAGATAGGACAGACCTCAGAGTGTGTCTCACTGGAAAAGGAAGGTTTCCCAGAAACCCACCCAGCTGCTCCATGGGGCAACTGTCACACAATTCTCAAGTTTTTGAATATTCCAGAGGTAGAGGTTGTGAAGGAGAAAGTAAAAGAGTAAATGCGCTGAACACAAGGAAGATACAGCACCATCGGTGAACAAAAGCTATTTTTATAATCAAGCTTGTTGGTTAGTGTTTCCTCACTCTAAAGACCCTGACAGTAGAACCTCCTTAGTAGACCATCTAACTACATCGACCATCTCCTTAAGCTGACCTAATTTTCATGGACTGGACATGTACCACATGTATGTATCAGTATGGTAAGCCTAGATCCCTATGTCGACCATATGTTGACAGGTTTATTACAGTCCCCAGCGTGGTCGGCTTACAGGTGGTTAACCACAGAGTTTTCTTGGGTTGTCAACTTATAGGTTCCATTATACTTCCTAAATCTTAACTTTAAAGTGGCTGAGTGCTTTCTTAGCTGTGCACCAAACCAAAAAAATTATCTTGACAGTTTTTGAGGTGGTGAAAGGGAAAGAAGAAAAGTGAATCTTATTAGGTGTGGAGGAGGCATTTCCTCTTCCCTCTCACTTTGATCTCTGGCCATAGCAGCTGCTCCAAAGCTCCATAGCTTTGGTCCAAAGACCAAAGTTTTTAAGTGGTCACTTATCAAATCAGGGACACAGCATGCTCACCAGGACATCAAGTTCACCAACATCAGCGAGAACTTCTTTCTGTCTATTCTCTGTTTGTCACATGGATATCCTCACTGACAAATGTGGTTTCCTTCTAAGGTAGATTTCTCCAAAACCTGGCATTAAATGTGTCCTACAAGCGTGGGGACATAGAAAACAAGAGATCAACTTTGAACTTAGCCTGACATTTCACTGGGGCTATATCAGTCAGGGATTTTTCAGACTCTCTATCCAAGAATTTTTCTTTATCACCCAAAGGAGTTAAATATAAACTAGATTCAATTTTAATAAAAAAGTTGAAGAATAATTCTCTGTAAAGGTGTAAATAGAAGAGGCAGGAGGGAAAATACACTTAGTGTATAAAGCATTTTACTATGACTTATATTTTCAAGAAAGGATACCTTCTTTTGAAATAGAGATCTCTTCAAGCTCATAGACACCATGTAGCACTTTTGAATTTTACACAGTTTTTCTAAAAATAATATCTGAGTATGTAATTTTATTTCTGAATAATAAACACTCACTGCAAAATGTTTGTAAAATACAAAATCCTATATGAGAGAAAATAAAATCCTCTAGAAAATCTCTATCCAAAGATGGCATGGTTAGCAGTTTAGTGTTTCCTTCTAGTCCCTTTATATGCATTTTTTTTACATAGCTAAGGTTATATTATACATAACGTAGCAGGATTGTACTTTGCAAATATTAAACCAATGCCTTTTTCTTTCTCCCTTTCATCACTTGCACCTTTTCCAAGTACAAGGTGGATTTATGAGGCTTCTTGCTCCAGGGAGGGTAGGGCCTAGAGACTCTTTTCCTCTTCTCAGTAGGTGTCTATCCGCCATCCAACCAAGTGCTTAGACCAGAATCCTTGGAGTCAGTCTTGGCCCTTTTTTCCTCATACCTGACAACCATTTAACCAACATACTCTATTGGCTCTATCTTCAAAATATATCCCCAATCTGACGTCTCTAACTGTCTCTACGTACATCATCCTTGGCCAATCCACAGTTATCTTTTGCCTAAACTAACACAAT
>CAUYPK010062902.1:0-14059 GCA_963574355.1 Loris lydekkerianus
ACATGGATGGAGCTGGAACATATTCTTCTTAGTAAAGTATCTCAAGAATGGAAGAAAAAGTATCCAATGTACTCAGCCCTACTGTGAAACTAATTTAGGGCTTTCACATGAAAGCTATAACCCAGTTACAACCTAAGAATAGGGGGAAGGGGGAAAAGGAGAGGAGGGAGGGGAGAGGTGGGTAGAGGAATGGGGATTGGTGGGATTACACCTGTGGTGCATCTTACAAGGGTATATGTGAAACTTAGTAAATGTGGAATGGAAATGTCTTGGCACAGTAACTAAGAAAATGCCAAGAAGGCTATGTTAACCATTGGGGTGAAAATGTGTCAAACGGTCTATGAAGCTAGTGTATGATGCCCCATGATCATATCAATGTACACAGCTATGATTTAATAAAAAAACAAACAAACAAACAAACAAAAACAACAGCATTATTTCCAGAGTTTCTCATCCTTGGCACTACTGATATTTTGCACTGGATAATTTTTTATTTGTGGGAGGCTGGCCTATACACCACAGATTATTGGGTGTCATTCCTGGACTTTACCTACTAGATGTAATAGGACCCACCCAATTTGCCCAATTTATCTCCTCAAAAATATCTCCAACATCATCAGATAATTTCCAGGGGTCAAAATCACCCAGGTTGAGAACTACCATAGGCAAGTACTCTGATAGCTTTTTTTTCTTTGAAGAATGTTGCCTAAGCCATTCTAGTAAAAAAATTGCCTTCATGTGTTCTAAAATTCTAAAATGGGGTGGGGTTAAAATGGTTCCTAGAAAGGAATTTTTTTATAGGAAGATATGTGGTTGAAGTGGCATTGGAGTTGAAATTAAAAGGTCTGTTTTTTTAAGGCCAAGCTCCTCTACTTAATGACTATGTAACTCTGAACAAATCACTTCTCTGAGCTTCAGTTTTCATCTTGAAAATAGATGTCTATATTCTCTATGGAAAAAACTTCTGTAAGTAAAATGGTAGGGGGTTTAAGAGTTTGGGCTTTGGACCTGGGAAAGCTGGCTTTGAACTTTATATTGGATACTTTCTGTCCCATAACTTTGGAGAAGTTTCTTCACAACTCCACAACTCCTCATCCTCATCTGTGTCCTGAGGATGCTGACACCCAAGCTCTCTCCATCCTCATGCTTATTGCCCACTGCATATCTCTACCTCTGGTTCTAGGGTGGTTCACACTCATTTCTTGTTACATAAAGATCTTTCACTCATCTTGACATTCAGATTAGTCATTGACTCAGATTACTATTCCTTGGCTCCTGATTCCAATTAATTGCAATGCTTTGTCTAGTCTATTCCCAATTAGCTCCCTATGCCATAGCCCTACAACAATGGGGATCCTCGGTCCCCTTTCTTGTAAAGGTGAAAACCAAACTCCTCATCACAATTAATAAAACCTGTGAAAACTATTTATTTACAAAATCCAGCCTCCACTTTGTTTGCCAGGTTCATGTCTCATGGCACTCTTGCCCCACTCCTTATGCCCACATACCCCCCAGCCACACTGAACTTCTTATTGCTCTCAGACCTTATCAAGATTTTCATGCTTCTTTGACCATTAACAAATTGCCTTCCTTTGCCTGGAAGGCTACCTTCTTCTCTACCTGACTAGCTCACATTCATATTTTAAGGTTCAGTTTATATATTATGCTTCCAAGATATGACCCTAAACCATTCTAGTCGTATTTCCTCATTCTTCCATATTGTTTATACATTCTTCCATAGTATTTTTGAATATTTAAAGAATAGTATTTATCACAAGATCTTGCACTTTCATCTCCTTACTTCACCTACTCATGTTATTTGAACAGACTATTGCAACATTAAGTTCAGGTTGACTTCCTGGAATCAATTTCCCCATTTTGAAAAACACCATGATCTTCTTTCAGATATCCATTTCTCTTATACACAGCTTCAGGGGAATCTGATCCGAACTCCATTTCTACTGGCGGTATGAAAGGCCTAAAGGTAAGTAAATTCCCCCTAACATGGATTGTTTGGGTAATCTCAGCTCAAGTTGACTAGAATATGGTAATCCCGGTGACAGAGATAAGCTTTAGGGTGGCACATAATCCCACTTGGGCTAATGAGACATAAGGAAAAGGACATTTGCTGGAGAAGACATCTCCTCACTCTTGAGGGAAATCACAGAAGAGAAGTGCCCACTCTTCCTCTGGACATTGTCATGTATGCATGTATGTCCCTGTGTTGTCATCTCTCTACCACCTTGAGGTAGGGAAGGTCACATGTAGCGGGGGGCAGAGAACATTGTAGAGAAGTGGCCTGGGGACTGGTTGAACAGTTCTTGACCTCTGTTCTGCCTTGGAACTGAGAAACATCCCCTTTAATGTTTTAGTCTATGTGGAATAAGTTTTCTGTTTCTTAAGGCCAAATGGACCTGACTAATATTACTCTGACTTATATTTCAGCCTCAGCACTAGGTTTCACATCTGTCCCATTATTATTGCACAATAAATGGTCTCATAAATAACTAAATCAGTAGTCACTATTTCATGATTTAAGGTATTGATATCTCAAAGTTGGTCTTATGGTTTTTGATTGCTATATCAGCTTCTTATTACTAGTGTACCAAATTGCTACAAACTTAGTGGCTTAAAACAACACATATTTCTTCTCTTACAATCTGGGAGGCCAGAAGTCTGAAAGCAGTTTCACTGAGCTAGAATCTGTATGTCAACAGGATTTATTCCTTCTGGAATTTCTAAAGGGAAATCTGGTTCTGTGCCTTTTCTGGTCCTGGGGGCTGCCTGAGTTCTTTGGGTTCTGACTCCTTCCTCTCATCCCTTGTTCTATACAAGATGACATCACCTCTTGTTAATGTTCTCACATCTCCTTTTCCTGTTCTGTAATCAAATCTCCCTCTCACTTTCTCTTATAAAGACACTTGTAATTACGTTTAGGGCCCGCTCAGATACTTCAGTAAGTGGTATAAACATCTTTTCTCAAGATCCTTAAGTTACCCACATCTGCAAAGTTTCTTTGCCATATAAATTAATATTCATAGGTTCCCAAGATTAGGATCTGGATATCATTGGGGGCCACTGTTTAGTCTATCATAATTGCCTAAGTTAAATCACAAAGTTAGTGAAAATCAGGCATTTTTAAGGGCTGAAAAATATCTGATAGATAACCTCCAATATCCTTATTTTACAATCCACAGGCCAACTCACAGTGACTTATTGAGCATTATATAATGCTAACTAGAAGTAAAGCCTCTGAGTCCAAGACATGTGGCCTTGCTAATCTGCCATGTACCTAGTACAATTTAATGTACTACATATAATCTATAATCCAAGTTGTCATCAATATTTACTGTTAGAACATAAGGAAGTTACATAGATTTGTTGAAATAAGCCAAAAAAATCTTAAATCAAAAAATAACTTAAATAATTCCTAATGTCTCTGTAAGTCTGACTCAACCCAGCTTCTGGATTGCTTTGTATTTTTATACTTATAATTTCTCCAGCAATTTTGCATACATTTTCTAGCTTTCACCAACTCAGTCAATAACAACTTGAGAATCCCATTACATAACATACTGAATAAGGCCAAAGTAATTTCATAATCCTATATTCTTTCTGTTTTGTTTATTTCAGATTGAATGTCCATTGGGTATAATGATGTTCTCCACTGCAGTGAATCTGTTTTCAATGGACTGAACCACTCTGGATCCCTCAGCTACTTCAGAATTATCATTTTTCAAAAACATACGGATCTACCATTGCATATCTTTATAAAAAAAAAAAAAATTATTTAGATTGTCTGCTAAACATGGCTGTAATTTTCTTTACAATTACACTATTAGACTTCATTTTCTACAAATATATATTCTTGTAGCAAATTATTTGTGCCATATTTAAGCTTGAGTCAGCATCAGGGCTGATGTGAGGGCTATCATTTTTCCTCTTAAAAATGAATAAGCTGTTTTCCCCAATTTTGTTTTGAGTTTGTTATATGCCATTTTAAAGTAGTAATACCACACATTTTCTCCTTGTATTTCCTGGCTACTGAAAATGCAGAGTCCTTTTGGAAAGAAGTCAACATTAACTAGGCAAATGTTATTGTTCTGACAAGTCATTTTCTCTTACAAAAAACAACATCCAAAATCATCTTATGAGAAAAGAAAAAAAGAAAACTTTTCTTGTCTTGATCAACCATCCTTGATGGACCTTTGGAGTAAGTCTCATGGTTAATTTTCAGCTAAGTTTTTATGGAATAAATCAGATTTACCTTTTTTTATTTCCTACAGACACAGAAGCCACAAAAATAGGAGTAAAAATATGTACCTTCCTCAGAGCTTCGTGCTCACTATGGATACTGCAGGTACCATTGAACTTATTACTGTATTTAATCCTTACGATATGCCTATAGAATGAATGTCATTATTCCCACATTATAAAAGGCTGTTTGTACCTAGGGAACTAGCCCAGAGATTTGGTATCAGTATTTTTTTTTTTTTTTTTTATGTAATCCATAATCTCAAAACCTAGTGGTTTACATCAACAGTTGTCTACTCCCCATAGTTCTGTTAAGAACTGTTGGAGGGCTATTTTTTCCCACTGTTTTGGAGGGTTGCCCAGAACAGGGCTCAGCTGGACAGTTGGGATGGCCTGGCCTCTCTCTCCATAGGGTCTCTCAATCTCAAGGAAGCAAACTCAGGCTGGGCTCCTTCACAGGGTAACGTGACCTCCTTCGGGTCCTGACTAAGCTTAGCTTATGCTTGAGCTAAGACTCTCAAGCATTTTCCAGAAGTGTGGAAATGTGAAAGTGACCCATTGTATAACATCTTGGAATGCTGATGGTGTTTAAATGAACAATATAAAGCTTTTAATTTTGAAGTGAAGCCTTCCTTTCGCTGAATGTCAGAGGGCAGGTAAATAGAAGGGAAGTTTGGATTTATAATTTCATTGTTTTCTGGCTCCAGCAGAACATTTTTTACAATTAAGAAAACATTACAACAAAAATGATTAAGTTCTGAGAAATGTATGCTTGCCCTTCTTTCAGGGGAAACTTTGAGTGTGTGTCCCTAGCCAGCCAGGTACATTAACGTAATCTGAATGCTCAGTGGTTAAGCCATAGCTGTTTTGTATTAAATTAGCCTCTTAGATTTCCTTGCTAGTTCTTAATTTCTTCTGGAACTATTAGTACTAAAACCATAATGCATTGCCTTCTTTGAAGTTCTATCAGATACTGACTTGGGATTGACCTTTGGTTTGGTCTAACCTTTCCCGGAAGTAACTACTTGGGTATGCCAAACCCAGTCTGTTCACCTCAGGACACTGCAAAGTCAGAACAAAGAGAAGCCAGGCACTCTACATTTGGGCTATTGGTTTCAGGAATGACGGCAGCATTCACATGGGAAAGCTGGACACCCAGGGATCTTTTCCCTGGAGATAAGAGAAGGGAGGGTTGTGGAGAAGAACCTTGGAATGATACCCTTTAGCACCTGGTCATGGGACTGAAGCTAGGAGAGCCCTAAACAATCATCTAGTACAGATACAGCAAATACATTTAATCTCAGGTGCTGATTTACTGTATTGAGAATATTCTGAGAATTAGGCATCCTGAATCAATTTGCAATGTGCAGGAGTGGAGTTTCGTGTCTATGTGCTAACTTGAGTGGAGTTTCGTGTCTATGTGCTAACTTTTCACTATCTGTCACTCATCTGATTCCCTAATCTTATATAGAAGAAAGTGTATTAAGAGGAGAAGGTGACTGGTCCTCGCTCTCAAAGCCAGTGTGTAATAACTCATCTGGTTTCCCAGTTTGGAAGCAGTTCTGCACCATTCAGTGGCCATATTGGAATATTGGATAGCATCAGTTTAGATTTTGGCTTCCTTTTTTAGCCAGTATTCTTCAAAATGTCTCCATGTGAGACAGTTGAGGATTTTCAACATCTTGCTTTCCTTTTTCTATCAGAAACTAAGAAGTCCTAAGTCATGCAGTTTTTCCATTTTCACTCTTTGACTTAGCCCATGATTAGGAAAATGTGGTAAAGAGCCATTGTACAAATTCTGTGTTCTAGTTCTGGATTTTCTCTTACCAACCTGTGAGGCTCTCTCTCTACCTGCTTTCACAGCTATAATATGAAAATATTAGACTGGATAACTATAGAAGGGGAAGAACACTACAGAGGTTCCTTCAAATAGGTATGTTCAGCTCATAAAACTCTGAACCAAGCTATGTCCCACAGAAAAATACACCGACAGTTTGTGGGGGTTGCCAGGATCACCTTGGCTACCACAATGTGCTTTCACCAGGGCACATTTGCTGTGATTATGTTTAACTTTGAAAGCTTTTATGAATATTATTAATTTTCTCAGTCTGATCATTGCAAAACAGAGTTGAAAGTGCTTAGAGGATATATACTAGAATCATGGTAGGAAACATGGCAAAAACATCTGGGAGGGGAGTTTGGAAGGGCAGGGTAGTAAAATAAAGGCAGTCCCCTGGTTATGAACAAGGTAGGTTTTGTAGATTTGTTCTTAAGTTTAATTTGTATGTAAGTTGGAACAGGTACATTTACATATTAACCATAATAGGCTCCATTTATAAGTGTGATATGTCAGTCAGATGTTTGTATCTGGGGGACCTCCTGTAGAAGAAACTGCATATGCAATGTTCCCTTTCCCTCTCACTCCTACCCCTAGACATTCTAACATTAAATATCCATGATATATCAGAATCAGTTATCCTTTTTCCTCTGTCATCCTATTTGTTTGAAATATCGTATATACTCTAGTATAAGCCGAATTTTTTCCGGCACAAAATTTGTGCTGAGTTCGGTTTTTTTTTGGCACAAATTTTGTGCTGGAAAAAACTCGGCTTATACTCGAGTATATACGGTAGTTCATATGAAAGATAAAAGAACTCTTAAAGGAGGAAGTGTTCAGAAGACATTAATAATAATAACATTGACAAAGATGACGGTGGTCAAAACTACCAAAGGTGCTGGGAAAGACACAGGTGTGGGGACCCAGTCATAGAGATGAGACATCTTTTCCATAATAAAGAGCAACTCAGGCAGTATGATCTGTCCCTGACTCACATAGACAATCTGATCTCCTACCTTTTTCTCTCCCTGCTCATGCCCCTTCGGATACACCAACCTCCTCATCATTCCTGCAAAATGCTACTTCTCCCAGATACCGTTCCTTATGTCTGCACCACATTTTCCTCAGACAGCAACATGGCTCTCTGCGTCACCTCCTTCAATTCTCAGCTCAAATGCTACCTTGACATTAAGGCCTTCCCTAATCTCCCTCTGTAAACAAGAGCCTTTCTGAGCCTCCCTGTCCCCTGGCACCCAGCAGTCTCTGCTCTCCAGCATCTCCACCTCTTTTATGGTTGTTAAAACATCACCATTTAATATATCATGTATACTTGATTATTTACTACTAGATGGTAAAGCTCCCACCAGAACAGAGATCTCTGTCCTTTGTATTCACTGCTATGTTTCACTGCCAAGTGTACCAGCTTGCACGCAGAAGAGATCAAATGAGCAGACCAGGAAGAGTTGTAGGGAAAAAATAGAGTTTGAGTCTATAGAATCAGTTTCAATATCTGGTGTATTAGTTTGGTGTTAATTCAGGAGTGAGATCCAGGAGTTTGTTCTATCATTTAAAGTTAAAGCACAGGGAAAATGCCCTTGGTGAAACTTGTGAAAGTTTTAGGTGGTTCACTATGCTCAAGGCCTTTTGGAAACAGCACAGCATCAAGGAGTGAGGAGGGTGAGAAGCACACACATCACTGTGGCTAAGGAATCACCCTCCCCACTTACGAGGGCACCAAGTTGAACGAGAGAGACTCTAAAAGATTCCAATGTAGTAATCTTAATAGATTCTTCTATTTTGGAAGAATGCCTGTCATAATCAGTATTGGCAGGGAATAGAAAATAGTGTCTCCTTGTAAAGTTTCAGAGGGCTGATTCAGACTCATATGTGGGGAGGCTGCATCTGGGTACTGCGAGTTCAGATCCCTCTTGATCACTGTGTACATATAAGAAAATTAATGTAGCTACAAATTTTAGAAATCCAACCTGTTCGTTAATTAAGGCACTTCTACAGCTCAAAAGAATATCAGAGAGGGAAGGCAGCATTTGAGATCAGAGATGAAGAAACAAAAATGATAATTAATACTTATTAAATACTGTAGAGAAGGCACTAGCAAACATCTCATTCAATCTTCACAATAATTATCAGATTGAAATACTGGGGAGTATAATTCTTGCTCTTATTTTATGGTTAAGGAAACAGAATCAGTGTGACTAAGAAAAAAAGCAATAGTAAAAGGCAATCCCAGAGAACTAACCTGGGCAATCTGATTTCAAATGATGATCTGACATGAAGCTCCACAGAGGAGAATCGTGCTTGCCCTGAGAGGCTCTACTTCATTCCTGGATGAGTTCAGTGATGCATTTTGGGGTTTGTACTCATCATCCCCCTGTGTACATCATCCGCAGTAACTGTGCCAAATCCCATGTTAGGAAAATAACAAAACAGCTGCAACTTGCTCTCATGGAGCTCCCATTTAGAGAGGAAGGTAGAAATTCAGAACATAAAGAAAATCAAGATGATTTCAGGTAACAAAAATTGCTAAGAGGAGAAATGCTTGTGTAGTTCAGTTCTCTCTCTCTACTTCATAATTTTTTTTCTGCATTCCTGGGCAAATAGCCCATAAGAATGCCCAGAGAAAATGCCTGTGGCCTTGTCATTGAATTTCCTCCCCATGTCTCCTCATTCTGCCTCAAGCAAAGCACTGGCTCCTGTGCAGCTGCACCAGCTTACCAGGACCGCTGTGGGAGGCCACAGAGAAATCCAAGTGCAGGACTGAACAAATCATCCAGATAATTTGGGCAGAAGCATCTCCTGCTGGGGCCTGGATACTTGGCTAAAGTACTTACTTTGACAAATGATTTTGGTAATTATTCAACCTGGTTTTGCTTTGGAAATTTTCTGTTCTTGAGGTCAGGTAAGGGTATGCATGTCAGCTTCTCTTACTAATCAGGCCATGGAGTGGATGCTGGAATTTGATCTGTAAAGGATCCCTTAGCCTTCTCGTGCTTAGGCTTCATTAGAAATAAGATAATTTATTCATGCATCCATCCAATATTTAGTGTTGGCTGTGTACAAGACATTATGTTATGTGCTAGGTTAAAACAGAATTTGACAGGACTAATTGGCAGGACAAGTACAAATACAGAGGAAGGAAGGAAGGAGTGAGGAAGACAAAAAACAAAGAAAGAGAAAAAAAATCTCAAAATTCAGGACAGATAATGCTGCACGCACAAAGAGAAGCGAGGTGAAAGAAAGGTAGTTTGTCAGTTTAGGATTAAGTTCACATCTTGAAAACACGTGGGATTTAAACAAAATACAGGTTTAAAAATTTTCTCATGTAATGATTAGTCCAGGAGAGGCTGTGGCAATTCCTAGGAGTCACCAGGGTGTCAGGTTCCTCCTAAATTTCTGCTCTGCCATTACTGAAGCATCTCTTTTCCTCACATCAGCAAGATGGCTGCAAGAATTTGGGAGTTAACTACACTAGTCTCTCTCCTTTTGTATATATCTGAAAGTATATATACATGTATGTGTGCTTATGTGTATGTGTATATAAAATTTATATTTAAAAACTGAACAAAGATATCTACTCTTAGCTCCAACATATAAATGCTTTGTTAATCTTCACTCCCATTCTTACAATCAGAAAAAAAAGATAAACAATCTGAAATCAACTATTTTTCTTTCATTCATTAGAGCAATGATTTTCAATGCTTTGGCACACTGGTGTGCTGTAAGATCTTATGTATGCTGTAAACAATTTTAAATATCATTAATCAAATTATTTTCAAAAGAAGTTCAAAGCACAATAAGTATATTTTTCTTTTCTCCACTTTTTTCTTGATCAACATAGTTTAAGTGTGGCACAGAAGTTTAACTATAAGTTCAAGGTTGCTATGTGATATAAAAGGTTAAAAAAAACCCCACTGCATTAGAGAATTGAGTACACAGGGCAAATTGCCACCCTGAAATCTGGAGAAATAGGTAAATTCAGAAAGTTCCAGCTAAGATCTACTTACCTAGAACAGAAGCAGGTGGAATCATAAATTGGTAGGAAAATTTGAAGGATAATTTTAGTAAATGGCTAGAGGCTGAAGTGTGGACTAGCTTAAGAGTAAAAGACTCTGAGCAGTTCAGGCTTAGGAAGAGAGACACACTTTTGCCTGTTGTACTTCTAGGAATCCTATCAGGTTTTAATGGCAAACAATTAAAAAAGATCCCTCATGGCTCTTGCAGGAGGAAGCCAATAGTAACCAGTGTGAAAGACACCCGGAGTATGATACATGATTCTCTCCAGGTGAAAAGTCTTTGCTACAGCTTTATCCCGCATAGGGGAAGGGCACTTCTCTGACTCCAGCCACATTTAGCCTTCCTGACCCAATGAAGGGGAAAGTGAGGCTAAGAAATACATTAACTTACAGAATGTTCTCCTGCCCATACTTGACCACCATGTCAACCACACATATCATTATTATAACTGTGTATTGCAGCTGAAAGAGCTGCAAGGCCCAGGCCCTAAGGAGAAATTCTTAAGTAAACCCAAAGATGGTGGAAAATACAAACACTAGAGAAACTAGAAGCATGTGGAACTCATGGCTATGACAAACACTAAACATAACTCAACAACTAGCCAGTTCCATAAATCCTCACACCAAAGGCTTACTTACCTCAGTTCCTATTACCTCAGTTCCTATTTGCAGCTTTTAACAAAAAAGTTATAGGACATGCTGAATCACAAGAAAACACAATCTAAAGATAATAAAATAGGCATCAGAGCCAAACTTGATATAAGACAGAATTTTTGAAGACACTGCAACAGTAATAAAAATGCTTTTAATGGAGTCATCAGTTAAATGGACATGGTTCAGAAAAGAATCAATGAGGATGAACATATGGCAATAGAAACTTTCTACACTAGAGTGCAAAGACAAAAAATAATGGGAATAAAAGTATAGTCTACAAAATTGTGGGACAATTTTAAAAGCTTTGGCATACGCATAATTGGAAAGGCAAAAGAAATAGAGAAAGAAAGAAATATTTAATATTTGAAGGCTGAGAATTTTCCAAAATTATCAAATGACATCAAACCACAGATACAGGGAGCTCAGATAATACCAACCAAGATAAATTTTTTAAAAAAGTCTACATCTAGACATATCATATTTGAAGTGCAGAAAATGAAAGCTAAAAATTTTTTAAATCATAAAAAAAATAAAAACAAGAATAAAAACATCTTAGCTATAGAAGAATAAAGATAAGAATGCCAGTAGACCTCTCATCAGAGATCACAGAAGCAAGAAGAAAGTAAAAAAAAAAAAAAAATTAATGTACTGAAAGAAAACCCCCTATCAACTTAGAATTTTGTACTTCCTTTTGAAAAGGAAGAAGAAAAAAAGGCTTTTTCAGACAAACAATAATTGAAGAAATTCAGCACCGGCAGTCCTGCTATATGAGACATGTTTTTTAAAAGTTCAGAAACTTGAAGCTACATTAATAAGGAGGAACATTTGAGAAAGAATAAATGAAGGCAAAATAATTTATTTGTTAATGTTAGTCATTCTAAAATATAACCATATTTTGGCTCAGCACCCATAGCACAGTGGTTACAGCACCAGCAACATAACACCAAGGCTAGAAGGTTTGAACTCCATGCAGGCCAACTAAATAACAACAATTGCAACAATAAACAAATATTGTGGCAGGCACCTGCAATCCCAGCTACTTGGGAGGCTGAGGCAAGAGAATTGCTTAAGCCCAAGAGTTTAAGGTTACTGTGAGCTGTGACACCACAGCACTCTACCAAGGATGACACAGTGAGATTCTGTCTCAAAATAAATAAATAAAAGTAAAAAAAAAAACCCATATTTTGAATTAATAATAATAATAATACCAATGTATAGAATGATTATAACACGTTGATATGTGAAATGAATGACAGAAATGCCACAGTGGATGAGTGAGAGAATTTGGGAATATTCTGTAGTATATTCCAGGCACTATGAGCAAAATGGTTGAGTATTATTTAAAGGTAGACTTAGTTTTTAGTTAAAACAAGTATACTTCAACCTTCTGGGCAATCATTAAAAAATGGCATGGTTTTTTTTTAGACATTTATCGATCTTCTTTTGAAATCTACTGTTCATGTCTTTGCCCATGTTCTAATTGGGTTGTTGTTTTCTTGCTGATTTGCTGAGTCCTTTGTAGATTGTGATTATTAGCCTTTATCAGAAGTATATAAGTTATAAATATTTTCTCCCATGTTGTAGGTTGTCTATTTGCTCTGTTGATTGTTTCCTTAGCTATGCAGAGGCTTTTTAGTTTAATCAAATTTTGTTTGTTTATTTTTCTTGTTGCTATGATTGCCACTGGAGTCTTTTCATAAATTTAAGGATCTAGAAAAGGAAGAACAAACCAAATCCAAAGCCAGTAGAAGAAAATAAATAACAAAGGTCAGAACAGAATTAAATGAAATCCAAAACACAGAAGATCAAAGAATGAAAAAGTTTCTTTTAAAAAAAATAAACAAATTTGCTTGTTGGATTAACCAAGAACAAAAGAGAAAGTACGCAAGTAACCTCAATCAGAAATAAAAAAAGGAAACATTACAACTGATATCATAGAAATGCAAAATATGAAAGTCTCTGTGCACAAAAACTAGAGAATGTAGAGAAAATTGACAAATTTCTGGAAACACACCACTTAAGACTCATTCAGGAATGAATAGAACTCCTGAACAAACTAATAGTGAGCAGGAAGATCAAACCAGTAATATAAATTATTTCAACTTAAAAAGCTCTGGACTGAATGGACTCACATTTGAATTCCACTAGACCCACAAAGAAGAGCTAATATCCATACTACAGAAATTATTCCATAATATCAAGAAGGAAAGAATCTTCCACAACTCATTTTATGAAGCTATTATCACCACCATCTTGGTATCAAGCCAGAAAAGGATATAACCAAAACAAACAAACAAACAAACAAAAAACCCCAAAATTCAAGACCAATAATCTTTACTATTACAGATGCAAAAAGTCTCAATAATAAAATATTAGCAAATCAAATTCAACAGCACATAAAAAAAAAAAAAATCCACCATTACCAATGGGTTCAAGGTTGGTTCACCATATACAAATAAAAAAAATGTGATTCACTACATAAAAAGAAGAAAAAACAAAGGTTATATGTTCATCACAATAGATGCAGAGAGAATATTCAGTAAAAAATCAGCATTCTTTCAAGATAAGAAACCTCAACAAACTAGACATGGAAGGACATACCTCAAAATTATAATATTCATATATGACAAACTTATAGCCAACATCATCCTGAATGGGTAAAAGTTAAAACATTTCCACTAAGAACTGGAACAAGACGAGAGTTGCCACAGTCACCATTTCTATTCAACATAGTACTGGCCAGAAGAATCAGGCAAGAGAAGGAAATAAAGGGTATCCCACTTAGGGTTGAAGAGGTCAAACTATCTATCTTTACTGATGACATGATCTTATACCTAGAAAACCCCAAAGACTACACCAAGAGACTCCTTGAATTTGATAAATACCGTATATACTTGCGTATAAGCCAAGTTTTTTCAGCACAAAATTTGTGCCGAAAAACCCGAACTCGGCTTATACTCGGGTCATACAGGTTATTTGATTGGTGTGCACGCACCTAATCAAGTCCATGTAGTCTCCAGTCGTCTTCTGCTGTCTACTTGAGGGGGCGGTGCTTCAGCTCAATCCACAAGTTGCGGCTGAACTGAAGAGGTAGGCTGCTGAACTGAACTGTATTCCACTGAACTATTTAACCCACAATATTTAATGGCACATTTAATTAAGTGAAAACTCCATTTAAGGCAGTAAAGTCTTGTAAATAAATGTTTATAAATCCTGAATCCTTATAATCAGGGGTTTTGGAGTATAAGGATTCAGGATTTTTAACCACTTTACAATGCTTTAC
>CAUYPK010062904.1:0-18188 GCA_963574355.1 Loris lydekkerianus
CTCTTTCATGTTTACATGGATGGAGCTGGAAATACTTTCTTAGCGAAATATCTTAAGAATGGAAGAAAAAGTATCCATGTACTCAGCCCTACTATAAAACTAACTTATAGCTTTCATATGAAAGCGATAACCAAATTATAACCTAAGTATATGGGGAAAGGGAAAGGAAAGGAGGGGAGGATGGGTGGAGGGAGAGTAATTGGTAGGACCACACGTAAGGTGCATCTTACAAGAGTACATGTGAAACTTAGTAAATGTAGAATATAACTGTCTTAACACAATAACTAAGGAAATGCCAGGAAGGCTATGTTAACCAGTGTGATGAAAATATGTCAAAGGGTCTATAAAATCAGTGTATGGTGCCACATGATTGCATTAATGTACAAAGCTATGATTTAATAATAATAATAATAAAAATAATTCTACCTTAGGTGGGCAGGGGAGGAAAGGCAGGGAGAAGCACATCTGATAATAATGGCTGTTGGTTGGCTTTTTATTTAATTATAAATGAAAAGAGAATTAAAACCCTCCTAACTGGTATCTGTTTTATTGTGTACCTTTGATTTCTGTTAGAGTGAAATCAAAATAAAAAAAAAATAAAAACAAACAAACAAAAAAAAAAAAACTAAACAGTACTGTTTTTCTCAAAGATGGGAGGTTACATAACATTTAATTCATTTTTGTTGGACACTTTTTAAAAATGCAAATATGTGTGTGATTCGTTCAGTCTAATAGTAACTTATAATCTGTGTAAACCACTTTGACTAGGATATGAGCATATGTTCTTCTCTATGCATATGAGATAGCAGAGAAGGGGCGGAACTTCTGCCTCCAGGAGAGAAAAAGTAATTTGGAAGCAGTTGGAGCCTTGTGGGAGAAGACAGGGGGATGAGTTGTCCCACTGGAAATTTTAGAATAGCTATAGGCTGCAAGAACATGATGAACATCAGGATGTTAGACATGAAAGGAGATATGGCCCCAGGTCTGAGAGGAGTATGCAGAATAAACTTAGTCAAGGATAGAAAGGTAAACTATACCAACTTAGAAACGGTCCAAGATTCAGGTGCTAGTTTTTGCTATAAAAAATTTTAAAAGATGACGGAATAAAAATTACTGAATTTTGCCCTTGAGTTCCCAAGAGTATAAGGGAGAGATGTACTTTTCTTTTTTTTCCCAATTTGTCATTTTTCTGTTTCCTATTCCCAATGGTCAGAATGTGAATACTTAGAATGAAAGATATTCTAGAAATAGTTTTCCTCTAGTTCAGGCCTAGGTAGATGGGATTTTAATGAAATTTGAAATATACTTTCTACCTGCCTTTTGGAGTGTCCTCGGGAATAAAAGGAATAAACAGGTATGGAGCCAAGAAGATACTTGGAAACTTTCCAAATTCAAGGCACACTGTGGGCTAATATGCCTATTAAAGCATTTTTTGGTTTGTTTTTTCTGCTAGTGTGAATTCACAAATAATCTTAGAAGTCCTTGTCAATGACCTGGTAATTGTTTTCACAGCTTCTCAGTCAAGTGTGGAGAGCTGTAGCTGGCATGTCAGCAATGTATGGCATTTGTGGAAAGTTCCCTCTAGTATATCAAGAGTATCATCAAGAATTTCTGCTTATATTTTGGCTTACTTAGCAATAAAATTATTTTTGCTGTATTCATATGACTTGTCTCTCACTATCTAAGGAAGTCTCTTGTCAAACTGGCTCTGTGAGAGCAATGTGGAAAGAATCTTTGATAAGCTGTACCTTTATCCTGGATAGCTTATTCGGTAGGCAATGTAGTCATTTTGTTCAAATTCTCTTTGCTTCTTTCAGATGAGGATGTGTCCCCAAATCCCAAGTGAAGAATAACCTGTAAAAGATATTTGTGCAGATTGGCATTTAATTAATACACATTTCTTTATTTCACAAATAAATTATTAAGTACCACTTATATACCAGGTACCATTCTAGGCAGTTTGGATACAGCACTGAACAAAGGCCATGACATTAAGGATAATCTATTCTAATGAGAGAACTAGAAAGTATGTTATGTAGGGACACACATGTACAGTATATATGTCTAAGCATTTTCATGCACACATACATAAAGCTCATATACATAAATAAGCTCTTTGAAAAAAAAGTAAATTATTGGTATACAGAATTCTGGTGATGGAATGATGGGAGGGAGTTTTATTGTATTTCATTTACAATGGTAACATAAGTTGACATTTGAGCAAAGACCCAAAGGAAGTGAGGGAGCAGAGGAAATAGGAAATATCAGAAAGTCAACAAAGTTCAGGGCAGAGGAAATAGGAAAGCACGTGAGGTAGAAACATAGTTGGTAGGTTTCAGCAACAGGCAGGAGCCCGTTGTGGCTGGATAGTGTATAAAGTAGATGATAATAATTTAAATAATTAAGCCATATCTGGTTCAACTTTGTGTACTAAAATGGTGAGTTGGTTTTTAGTTGTCATGGACCCCAGATTGCAAGTTATGGAAAGTGAACATGTCCAGATGAACCATGGGTGAATCCTAATTGCTAAGACCAATGAACAAGAAAAGGATTAAGAAGCAAGCACCTCCCATGATGCAATCAGGTCAAGCCCTGGCATTACTCCTTGGTACTACCTAGACAGATCATGCCTCCTTACTCTCTGCATGTAAAACCTGTCCCAGCTCCCAGCCTCCGGAGACAGACTTGAGCATTGCCTCCTGTCTCCTTGACAGTGAACTCTCAAGAAAGCATTTATTTTTTTTTATCAAAGCGGATCCCATAGTATTGGTTTTGATGCACATCAGGCAGTGAGCTCATTGCTTGTTTGGCAACAACAGCAACTAGGTAATGGAGGTAAGGCGTGGAAGGAGGCAGATTGCATAGGACCCTATGGCCATTGTTAAGACCCAGATTAGCTTTTACTTTGAGTGAATTGTGAGTGATTTGAGCATAAAAGCCACATGATCTGAATTGCCTTTTAAAATATTTCTCTAGCTATTGAGAAGACAACACTGTGTGAGAGAGAGAGAGAGAGAGAGAGAGAGAGAGAGAGAGAGAGAGAGAGGCAGAGGCATGGGGGATGGAGGGGTGTTAACGCAGGGAGCCAGACACAATTATTCAAAGGAGAGATGGTGAACCAGGACTGTGATGGTACAGAGTGTGAGAACTGATCAGCAGTTCTACATAGATCTGGAGGCAGAGCTGCCACTCTCTGCAGAATGGGAGAGAAAGTGAATAAGAGTATTTCTCCCCAGTGACAGGATTAATTTTCCATTAACAAGATGGTGTACCCTCACTGGGTGCCAAACATGAAGCCAATGAGCGGCACAACTAGAATTGAAGTCCTGTATATCAGACACTTTTTTTTCAGGCCCATAAATACCATTCACTTGCTTCCTAATTGGATGAGACAAGACCTGATGCTTGGAACTACGTGGACTATTTCATTACTATGAGGAAATGTATCAGTTAAGAGTTTAGGCAAGAATGAAATGGTCATTGAAAGTTGAGTAAAATGTGAGTGAGGTCAAAGGTAACTGCAGGAATAGTTGGCATCCCAGAGACTGAACATGCAGAAAAAGGGAATTATTGCATGAACTTGCAGAGAGCTCTGAGTGTGGCTTTAGAGAGGGTTGCCCCCCAGGACCTCAGGCTCTTACAAATTTTAGCCTAAACTGGAAAGAGCCAGTGTAGTAACTTCCTAACCTCACAGTCCTCTGACCCTTTGTCCTGCAGCTGGAATTGTCTTAACAGAAGGCTTAAGACCAGGAAGCGCAGTTGACTCAATCCATAGAAAGCTGCCTGCCGGACAGAACAGGGTAGAAAATTGCAGATCTGTGGTATACTGGAGACCATCCAGTATGCAGGTGGGCCTAGAGACAAAAAGGGAGCAAGGCAGAATAGCAGAATGGAAAAGCAGGAAAAAAACGTAGGCTGCTGCTAATGTTCCTGCATCACTATACTGTATCTGAACCCCCAGCACCATTTATTTTCCTTAACTTCTTATTTTGAAATTATCTTAGAATTATAGAAAAGCTACATAAATAACAGAGGGTTTCTGTATAGCTTTCACCCAGCTTCCTTTAAAGTTAACATCTTGTATAACCACAGTACAAATATCAGAACTATGAACTGACATTGGTATGGTACTATTAAATAAACTATACATATTTGGATTTTACTGCTAATAGCTTTGTTTTCTCTGTTTCAAGATTCAATGAAGGCTCCCAAATGGAATTTGGTTGCTGTGTCTCCTTCGTTTCCTTATGTCTGTGATAATTTCTTTCTTTCTTTCTTTCTTTCTTTCTTTCTTTCTTTCTTTCTTTCTTTCTTTCTTTCTTTCTTTCTTTCTTTCTTTTCTTTTCTTTCTTTCTATCTCTCTCTCTATCTCTACCTCTATCTCTCTCTCCTTCCTTCCTTCTTTCCTCCCTCCCCCCTCCCTCCCTCCCTCCCTCCCTTCCTTCCTTCCTTCTCTCTCTCTTTCTTTCTTCCTTTCTTTTCTTGAGACAGAGCCTCATTCAGTTGAATGCTGTGACATTATCTCTCACAGCAACCTCAGACTCTTGGGCTCAAGCAATCCTCTTGCCTCAGCCTCCCCAGTAGCTGGGATTACAGGCACCTACTACAACACTTGGTTATTTTTTGAGAGGGGAATCTCACTCTTGCTCAGGCTGGTCTTAAATTCCTGAGCTCAAGCAATCTGCTTGGTTCCAAGCAATCTACAATTACAGGTGTGAGCCACTGCATCTGGCCTGTGATATTTTTCTAATCATTATTATCTTTTATGACCTTCACACTTTGGAAAAGTGCTAATTATTTAGCAGAACATCCCATAATTTGAGTTTATTCAATGTTTTCTCATGATAGATTACCCATTTTTGGCCAGAATGACTAAGAAGTGATAAACTCTTCTTGGTGTATCATATCAGGGATACAAGATACCAATTTGTCTTATTATACATTTATTAATTATTATATAATTACTAATATAGCATTACATATCATGTCAACTTTGGTCTCTTAATGTTCTCTCAGCTAAATTCAGACTTTTTGATGTGAAATGATTAAGTATCTTCATCAATAGGCCAGATGTGATGGCTCATACCTATAATCCTAGCACTTGGGAGGCCGAAGTGGGTGGATTGCCTAAGCTCACAGGTTTGAGACCAACCTAAGCAAGAACAATACCCCATATCTACAAATAGCTGGGTGTTGTGGTGGTACCTGTAGTTTCAGCTACTTGGGAGGGAGAGGCAAGAGGATAACTTATGCCCAAAAGTCTGAGGTTGCTGTGAGCTAAGATACCATGGCACTCTACCAAGGGTGACCAAGTGAGACTCTGTCTCAAAAATAAATAAATAGGTAGATAAATAACTTCATCACTTAGTGAAGCCATTATGAGTTGTTATTATCTTACTTGCAGCTGAACACGTAGGAACATGTATAACAATACTTCAAGTTATTTTCCTAATCCCCGTTGTACCTTATCTCCTGCATAACATAACGAATACCTTAATCGGGAACTCCTGGATTATATGTTTATGACCAGTGAATATGGTCATTTTATGGGTAATCAGAGTGTCAGAGTGACAGAATTATCTTTTCATCTGGTTGACTTGTCAATTTATTGAAACTAAGTGGGAAGTCTATGATTAGAACAAGAAAACATTTAGTGATGAAATTAAAGAATGCAAAGCTAGAAGGAACTAAAGGGATTAAAAGTATACCTTCTTGAATAATTATAGACTATTTTTTGTTTTTTTGCCAAAATAAAGAGAGCTTTTCATTTATTGCTTGAGCATTTTGTAAAGAGCATATTCCTTTGCAAGGTAGCTCTAGTTAGCTGTCTCTATTTTTATTTTTAATTCTTCTTTAGATTGAGCTGAAATCTCTCTGATTATTTTTCCTAATTTTTCTATCCACTATGAATTTTCAGAGGAAATATAAATTGTAATTACCCTAAAATGGGCAACCTTCAAAGCATTTGAAAATGCTTGTGTCAATTTCATAGAACTGGTTGTCATGATAAGGCCAAGGATAGAAAAACTCTGTGGTATGCCTATCCCGTCTACGTTGGTATCAGTTGCTCATCTCTGAATCCATTCAAGTGTTGTTATTCATACACATTCCTTTCTTTTTTCCAGGAGGGTATCCTGAGAAGTGAATTGGTTAGGAAAACACTACTATAATAAACTCCCTAAGTTCCAGTGATAAAATAATTGAACTTCATTTCTCACTCAAATAATAGTTCAGATCAGATTTTTCTGGTAGGTGGATAACTTTATTCCATGTGTGATCCAGTGCCTGAGGCTCCTGACATTTTGTGGCTTTGTTATTTTTTGAGTCCTCTGAGTCCAGTCGGCTGGAAGGAACACCTGCTTCATAAAACTCTTCTCTAGAAAGAAGGCTCATTATTTTCACTCATAGCACATTGGAAAAACTTGTCATAAGGCTCATCTAGAAAAAAGATGCCTAGGAAATATGACCATTTGTGGGCTGCCACTTCCCAGAGTTTAGCCTAACATGCAAAGATAAAATATGGTAAGTTTGTTAGACAATAGTCTTTGCCACAGGTGGCTTTGTTAAATACCTTCTTAAATACAGAGATAAAACAAGTATGTCCAGGAAGTTTCTCTAACCTAATATTCTAGTTCAGGGTCTGAAAACTTTTTCTGTAAAGGGCTAGAATATTTTAGGATTGGAAGGTCATATGGTCTCTGTTCCAATGCCTGCTATTGTAATATAAGAGCTGCCTTATGTAATAGTAAATAAATGTGGGCTATGTTTCAATAAACTTGATTATGTACACTAGAATTTGAATTTTGTATAATTTTCCTGTAAACAAATATAATCATTCTGTGTTTTTTTCTGTTTAAAAACTTATTATTATTATTTTTTTTACATCTCAGACATATAGAAACTATTATATATTTTCAGGCAAGATTTGGCATGTGTACCATGTTTTGCTGCTGACCTCCAATCTAGTGTCACACTATAAAGGCAGTGAGATTGGTGTAGCATGACTTAATTTCAGTGAATATTTGCTAAGTCTTAATTCTCCTTGCTTCCCTGCTCCCCAAATCTGGTAAAAACCTATTAGTTAGGAATATATTCTAGATATTGTATGACATGTAAGTAAATTTAGCAAGTTGATTTTATACTTCATTGGTTATTGCTATACTCTATTAAGAAATACAACTATTTTACATACGTTATTTTATATCTTCAAAACATCTATGACAGCTATTATCATCTTCACATTACCATTCAGGTTGGCAAAGCTCAAGGTAGCTAACAAGCATTTTGGCAATATTTTATACAGCAAGCAGAATTCAGAATTCAAACCCAAGTTGGACACAAGAGCCTATGCTCTTTCACCACACAACGTTTTCTGGCCATAGAGATGTGAACTCATTAAAAGTTGATGGCTATTCTTTTATTCTCTCTTCACCTTTGTTCAGGCTCTATTGAAATTTTCATGTCTATTTTATCCTTTTCAACTTGAAAATACTATTTCTTCATTGGAGCCAAAACAGCATAGTTAATGCCAAATGACAGTAAATATAGTGAAGTAATTCGGTAAGAAGAAAAATATTTTATTGTGGAGAGTGGCCCAAAAGTCATAATGGCCATTCTTGACGTAGTAGGCAAACTAAAAATCTCACAGATAAGAGTATATATTCTCTCGGGAGAAAAATGATAAAAGCAAGTAGGACTTAAGTAGCTGTGTCCTTGAAGTCTACAGAAATGTTGGCCTTATCTGGTTACTAACTAATGTAACTAGTATGATCTTGAGTATTAGACTTAGCCTCTCAGTTTTCTAATCTCAAAATTGCTTACTGAATCAATTTATACTCTGAACTTTTACATAGGAACTTGAGGTAACATCAGCGAATCAAATTTTGCAGCTATCCTGCAAAACTTACTAGGTTGCTGATCACCATGAAATTGCTTCATTTAGTATATTCAAAAGTGATTTGAGAATTGCAGATATTTCTCAAATAAAAGCTATTGTTACAAATATCCTAGATTTCCCCATTCATAAATTATGTTCAGTTAAGCTCACAGCATGCTAGTTCTCTTTGTATGGACTATAGAATCTTTAATGAGAGTAATGTTATTTGTCCTTTCCTACATTGTATAGATTTTTAAAGAATGAATCCATTAATCTCTGTTTATATTTGCCCTTTGGGTAAAACTGTTACGGAATAATAGGATATTCTTTCCCCCAGAATAAAGATACATTTTATAATAAATCTATGTCATTGGAATACTATATAAATTTCTAAACACATATTAGTGAAAATTATTTTGGAAGAAAACATAGCCATTTTTACAACTCATTGCCTCGTCAGTGGTATTTCATAGGAAAGTTACCGGCAAGATGCAAAGGTGCAATGTCAACAGTAGAGGAAAATCAGTACGTACCATAGAGGGGAATCAGGCTATATACCTGATATATACAGTAAAACACAGTAAAAAGCAAATGAATATGCACAGTATTAAATAACGTCAAAGAGCTAGAAAAACTGTAGAAACACATCCTGCAACACACAAGTTTCTCATTTGCCAGACTATTTCCTTTTAACCGTTTGAGGCTTCTCACATTTCCTCTGCAGCTGGAGCACATCGCAAGACACATCCTGCCTCTTAGGAATTTTGGCACAGGGCCTTGCTTCCTTATCACTTGACTTTCCTCTAGGCATCTGATTTGTTATAAGGAGCGTCAGTTCTGTCTCCATTGTTGTCTTTCTCAGAAGTAAAAGATGTCTAATCTACTCTTCAGAGACAGCTGTACCACCACTGATACAGGGTGGCAGGGAGGAGAACAGAGAACTGGATGGCATTCTTCTTTATTTTTCGACACAGAATGGTTGAAATTTGCAATTAGAGAGAACATAAGCAAGATAAATCTTCTTATTAAATGAAAAGGTCACATTATATTTAGGGAGCCTTCACCAAGATCTAACCAGATCTACACTTCACCTAAACATCAGAGGAAGAATTTGTCAAGGATTGATGATTAATGATTGACTTCTTCAGTTCAGCCACAAGAGTTAGAATCTAAAATATTAACTAATTTTGACCCAGTAATATAACCTCTCTGAGTTAAAATCCTATATAATAGGTTGACAAATATGCATAAAGAAATATGTATCAATCTGAGCCATCTGATCAATATGAGCCAGAACATTATTGTTTGAAAAGTAAATGTGTATCAATGATGGGATGGTTAAATAAATCAATAATTTACAACTTTATTATTATACTGCTACTAAAATTTTGGGCAGATGTATATGTACTTATATAAGGAATCTATTGTTGTATCAAAAATAACTCTTGGAATAACATGTATATTTTGAAACCATTTATGAAAATAGTACATGCATGCGTAACTACATACACAAGTAGAAACATATACTGGAAGGTTATATGCAAAAATATGAATAATGGTGATAATTAAGAAATATAGGGATGGGGGATTTGGAACAAAGGTAAATAGGGGTTTCTTATTTAACCCTTCTGTGTATTTATTCTCTCCTTCTGTGTGTGTGTGTGTATATATATATATATATATATATATATATATATATGTTTGTGCCTGTGTGCATTACTTTACTACTTACTTCTTCATTAAATCAAACAGATCAGCAAAATAAATGAAAATAATCTTTTCAGATTTGCCTTTTTTGAAAGGCTGTATTTTCCTTAATTTAAATGTTTCTTTAGTTATAAAGACATTTGGTCTTTGAAAGAAATGCATTTGTGTGTCACACACATCGGTTCTTGCAGGGAACAAGGAGGTATCAGCAGTGAACAAAGAGTGCTGAGCATAGGCCGGTCAACATAACATGTGCTCCATCCCCCTCCAGAGTTCCTGTGCCTCAGGATCCTTCTGCTGTGGGGCCATTATGACCCAGCACTGTGAGTGTTATATTTTCTTGGAAAACCTGGAAGATCAGATCATCAGGAAAAATTATCTTATTTAAAAAATATGGGCTCCTATGATTTCAACTTTTTTAGATTCCAGATACAAGTGATGTCATGCCATGTGTGTCTTTCTGTGTGGCCTCATTTTACTCAGTATAATGCCTTCTAGGTTCATTGATGTTGTCACATATGGAAGGAATGGAGGGACCCCTTCTTTCTCAAGGCTGATTAATTGTCCATTCTATATATATTCTCATGCACATACATGTGAGATTGGATAATCAAGTTCATGAACACATTCTAGAAAAAGTGGCACATACCCCCTTGCTGAATGTCACTATAGTCACCTTTGACGTACTCCCCTTGGGAAACTATGCACCCAGGCCAGCACCTCATCCACCCTTCAAAGCAATTTCGGAACTCTTTTTCTGGAATGACCATTAGAACTGTTGTCTTATGAGGTCTGACATGATGGTCACCAGATGGCCAAAGGGAGTACTTAGAAGGTGACCATAGTAATATTCAGCAATGAGGTGTATAGCACTTTTTCTAAAGTGAGTTCATGAACTTAACTGTCTGATACACACACATACAGACACACACACACATCTACACACACATATATCACTTTTAAAAACCCATTAGTCGGGCAGCGCTCGTAAGTAGAGCACCAGCCACATACACTGAGGCTGGCGGGTTCGAACACAGCCCCGGCCAGCTAAAACCCAGCCCTAGCCAGCTAAAACAACAACAACAACTGCAATAACAACAACAACAAAAATAGCTGGAAGTTGTGGCAGGTGCCTGTAGTCCCAGCTACTTGGGAGGCTGAGGCAAGAGAATTGCTTGGGCCCAAGTTTGCTGTGAGCTGTAATGCCACAGCACTCTACCCAGAGTGACAGCTTGAGACTCTGTATCAAAAAAAAAAAAAAAAAAAAAAAAAGTCTACTGATGGACACTCAGTGATTCCATGTCTTGACTATTGTAAAGACTGCCACAGTGAACACAAGAATGCTGTCTCTTCTAGATAGTGATTTTATTTACTATGGCTATATACCCAGAAGTAGGATTGCCAAATTGTAGAATAGCTTGATTTTTAATTTTTTTGCTTGTAGAAGGGTGAAGAAAGGGAGGTGTTGATCAAATGATACAAACTTTTAGTCATAATATATATAAATTCTAGAGACCTAAAGTACAGCATAGTGACAATAGTTAATAATAATGTCTGCTTAAAATTTGATAAGAATTGATTTAAAAACTTTTTTTACCACATAAGCACATACATAAAGTTAACTATGTACGGTGGTGGAAATTTTAATAAGCTTAATTATGGCAATTATTTTACAATGTGTATATATCAAAACATCATACTATACAACTTAAATATACAGAGGGAGCCAAAAAATGCATATACATATTAAGACATGTTATCGATGTACTACTCTCCAATGTTGAATTGAAGGTACCATTATTGGCCAAGCTTACCTAGACAAGCTAGGCAAATCCACTTTACTAGCAATTTGTACACTTTTTGGAAATGATCAATTTTACTTCCAAAAAGATCTCTTAAAATGTAGATACATTTTTTGCTCTTCTCAAAAGTTGATGCTGGGGGCTAGAGGCAAGATGGCCAACTAGAGCCAGCTTTCCACAGAGGCTCCCATCCTGAGAGAGTTAAAGGACAGAAGTTTAGCAAGTAAGGTGATGATTTGGAGCTGAGCCAAGAGAGAAGGTTGAAGAATGCACATCAACCCTGCTGTGGCAAGCTATGACCCCAAGGAAACAAACAACAGATACAAACAGGAGTCCTCTCCCCCATGAGAATATACTTTCTACAAACAAATGAGCAGAATTCATATATCCTCCTATTTTATACCATGGGAGAGACCCTCTAATAACCGGAACACCTTTCCCAGAGAGGACCCGCTAGTATGCCATGGCACTTTCCCCCCAGGCATAAAAGTATATATTCTCTACCTAAAATTCCAAACTCCCAGCACTCCCCTCCACTCTCATCATGTGGTCTGGAATCTGTCTCCCATGGAGTCCAGATTCTTGTGGACAAGGCATGAGCTATCAGGACAGGTCTGTCCTGATTCTATGGCATGGGTGTAAAGAGAATACTGTGGACCGAGATGGAGATGGAGAAGCAGTGCCCTGTGACACAGAGCAGCAGTGGCAGTGGCAGGAACAATAGGGCTCACACCCCTGGGGATATTTTGGAGAGACATTCTCCACCCTTCTTTGAAACTAGACAAAGCCAGGTCTCTCCTCCAGTGGCAGCCACTGATGGAACAGATCTGGGCCCTGTGAGTGAAGGGGATGCTTGAGGCAGTACTTGCCAGGGCAGGGCACAGCGAGGATGGAGACTAGAATACCAGCACACAGAGACTGCATACTCACAGGGCAGAGCTGAGTCAGAAGTGCTGCTTTAGTGAGCCTAAAAAGCACCTGGCCCCCATGAGAACATAGCTGAGACAAAAGCAGGTGGGGCAATAGCACCAGCCCAGGGAGAAACAGTCACTGAGAGCTGTGTGCAAGTACCAGGCCTGGGAGAGGCAGGAACTGAGAGCTGAATGTGAGCTTTAACCATGCCTGCCCCAACACAGAGTGCAGTTGAAACAGAGCTGCCAGCTCTGTGAGAATTGGCGCAATGGCAGCAGCACAGGGCGGGGCTGAGCCTCAGTTTCTGTGAACTCAAATAGAGCCTGGCCCTCAGGGGAATATAGCTGGGACAGAAACACTAATTCTGCCAGAATGTAAGTGGCAGCAACATCAATCTGGGGTGGGGCTGGAACTGAGTGAACTGTTCCAGCTTCCATTAAGCACTCAAGGTTGTCAGGCTTCAGTTCCCCCGGCTGGCTGGTGGCAGAGTGTGGCAGTCTGGCTGAGGAGACATAGATCTCCCTGTGACTCAAGCAGACGCAAACCCCTGGAGTATCTGCTCATTGGAGGGAATTGGGTCACAGCCCTGTAGGCTGTTACACCCAGTGATGGGGTATAACAGAGGTGTAAGGTGTTCCCAGAATAATTCACTTGTTGGGTGGGTCCTTCTGACTCCATGGAGCATTGGAACCAGTCATACTCAAGCTGCCAGCAGACTCCTGCTTTCTAGTTGCTAGAGACCTTTTGAACTCTCCCACCTGAGACTGGTGCTGACTAGGACAATTGATTTGGAACTCTTGACCTAGGCCAATCACCCAAGGACTATCCAAAGTGGTACCCTGGTTGTGTGGTTGTGGGAAGGTTTGATTTTCCTTTTCCAGTTGTTGCCCTTGGGGTGCGGGATGATTTAGTTGCTGGTATTTCTCCACAGCTGAGACATCAATCCAGAATTACTGATTCACTAGGATTGAACAGAGACCAGCTGAAAACAAGACAGAGCCACTTAGCCCCACCACACCAAGCATGTCCCTAGTACCTCAGGCCAAAGCACTGTACAGGTCCTTTGAAAAGCTCTAGGGGAAAAGGTACAGACACCAGTCACAGCTCTTGGGCAAAGGGCTGGTTAATCCCTACTCCAAGAGCCCCCAACCCAACTTCATCTTATCTGCTAATCTAGCCAAACAGTGTCAAATAATCATGGGGAGGAATTAGTGGAAAAACTCTGGCAACATAAATAATCAGAGTAGATTAACTCCCTCATTGAATGACATGGTAGACACATCAGAAAATCCCATTCATAAACAAATGGCTGAGATGTCAGATATTGAACTCAGAATTTGGATTGCAAATAAGATTAATAGAATGGAGGTATAGTTGGAATTAGAAATTCAAGGAGCATTTCAAAAGTTGTCTTAAGAATTCAAAGACAAAATCACCAAATATTTTGAAATAGTGAGACAAGAACTTGCAGTCTTCAAAGAACTGAGAAATATAGTAGAATCCCTCAGTAACAGAACTAAGCCAGCTCTTCAGGATATTCACAGACCTATCCTTCATAATGACCAGTGCAATCTTCTACCGCCAAAGTAAGCTCACTCAGAAATTTTGGATCAAATTCCATCTTCCACAGTGACAAAAGGATTGAAAATGTTCACTGAACTTTCAAAAAACTCAATACCCCAAATTCTACCAAGTTTATCAATATTTACAATTAATGTGAATGGCTTAAATTGTCCTCTAAAGAGGCACAGGTTGACTGACTGGATAGAAAAACTCAGGTCAGATATTTCCTACACACAAGAATCTCATCTTACCTTAAAAGATAAATATAGATTCAGGGTGAAGGGATGGTCATCTATATTCTAGGCAAATGGAAATCAGAAAAAAGCAGGTGCTGCAATTTTATTTGCAGATACAAGAGGCTTTAAACCAACAGGAGTAAGGACAGATAAGGATGGTCACTTCAAAGTTGTTAAGGGTAACACTCAATATGATGAGAGTTCAATTATTAACATTTATGCACCCAACCAGAATGCGCTTCAATTTGTGAGAGAGACTGAGAGATATGAGCAACTTGATTTCCTGCAGCACCATAATACTAGAAGATTTTAACACTCCTTTGGTAATGTTGGATAGATCCTCCAATAAGAAGCTCAGCAAAGAACTTTTACATTTAAACTTAACCATTCAACAACTGTATTAAACAGACATCTACAGAACATTTCATCCTAACAAAATTGAATACACATTCTTTTCATCAGCCCATGGAACATTCTCCAAAATGGATCACATCTTCGGTCACTAGTCTAACCTCAGAAAATGTAAAAGAATAGAAATTATTCCTTGCATCTTCTTGGACCATCATGGAATAAAAGTTGAACTCAGTAACAACAAGAATCTACATACTCATATAAAAACATGGAAACTAAATAACTTTATGCTGAACAATAGCTGGGCCATAGATGAGATTAAGAAGGAAATTACCACATTTTTGGAAGAAAATGATAATGAAAACATAAATTACCAGAACCTCTGGGATACCACAAAGGCAGTCCTCAGAAGGAAATTTATAGCACTGCAAACCTTTCTCAAGAGAATGGAAAGAGAGGCAGTAAACAACTTTATGGGACATCTCAAGCAACTGGAAAGGGAAGAACATTCCAATCCCAAACTCAGCAGAAGAAAAGGAATAACCAAAATTATAGCAGAATTAAATGAAATTGAAAACAAAAGGATTATACAACAGATCAATCAATTGAAAAGTTGGTTTTTAGAAAAGGTCAATAAAATAGATAAACCTTTGGCTATCCTAACCAGGAAAAAAAGAGTAAAATTTCTAATTTCGTCAATCAGAAATAGCAAAGACTAAATAACAACAGACGCCTCAGAAATTCAAAAAACCTTAATGAATATTACAAGAAACTCTTTTCTCAGAAATACAAACATCTGAAGGAAATAGACTAATAATTGGAAGTATGCCATCTTCCCATACTTAGCCAGAATGAAGTGGAAATGTTGAATGAGCCTATATCAAGTTCTGAAATAGCATCAACTATAGAAAGTCACTCTAAAAAGAAAAGCCTAGAAGCACATCAGAATTCTACCAAACCTTTAAGGAGGAACTAGTACCTATATTACTTAACCTTTTCTAAAATATAGAAAAAGAAAGAATACTACCCACACATTCTATGAAGCAAACATCACCTTGTTCCCCAAACGAGGTAAAGATCCAACAAGAAAAGAAAATTATACACCAATATCATTAATGAATATTGATGCAAAAATATTGAACAAGATCCTAACAAACAGAATATAGCATCACATCAAACAAATTATACACCATGACCAAGTGGGTTTTATCTCAGGGTTTCTAGGCTGGTTCAATATACATAAATCTATAAATATAATTCATCACATAAACAAAAGGAAAAACAAAGACCATATGATTCTCTCAATTGATGTAGAAAAAGGTTTTGATAACATCCAGCATATTTTCATGATCAGAACAGCTACATGGGTGTAGAAGGGACATTTCTTAAACTGATAGAGGCCATCTACAGCAAACTCACAGCCAATATCATATTAAATGGAATTAAATTGAATTCATCTCCACTCAGATCAGGAACCAGGCAAGGTTGACTAGTTCCTGATCCAGTCACTGGATCTCCACTGCTTTTCAACATTGTAATTGAAGGCTTAGCCATCGCAATTAGGCAAGAAAAGGCGATAGAGTCTCCATATAGGGTCGGAGGATATCAAACTTTCACTCCTCGCAGATGATATGATTGTATATCTGTAAAACACCAGTGATTCTACTATAAAACTTTTAGAAGCAGTCAAGAAATACAGCAGTGCCTCTGGTTACAAAATCAACACTCATAAATCTGTAGCCTTAACCAACAATAGTCAAGCTGAAAGAAACAGTTAAGGACTGTATTCCATTCACAGTAGTGCCAAAGAAGATGAAATATTTATGAGTTTACTTCACAATAGATGTGAAATATCTCTATAAAGAGAACTATGAAACTTAAAGAAAAGAAATATTAATAGCTGAAAATGTTAACAAATGGAAAAAGATACCATTCTCAAGGCTGGGAAGAATCAACATTGTTAAAATGTCCATACTACCCAAAGCAATATACAATTTTAATGCAATCCCTATTAAAGCTCCACTGTTATAGTTTAAAAATCTCAAAACAAACCAACAAACCAACAACAACAAAAAAAACCCAACTTCGTTTTATATGGAATCAGAAAAAACCTCGAATAGTCAAGACTTTACTCAGAAATAAAAACAGAGCAGGAGGAATTATGCTACCAAACCTCAGACTATACTATAAATCAATAGTGATCAACACAGCATGGTACTGTCACAAAAACAGAGAGGTAGATGTATGGAACAGAATAGAGAGCCAAGATAGGAACCCAGCTATTTACTGTTATTTGATCCTCAATAAGCCAATTAAAAACATTCAGTGGGGAAAAGATTCCCTACTTAACAAATAGTGCTAGGTGAACGGGCTGGCAACCTAGAGAAGACTGAAACTGGACCCACACCTTTCACTATTAACTAAGATAGACTCTCACTGAAATAATGATTTAAACTTAAGACATGATACTGGGCGGTGCCTGTGGCTTAGTGGGTAGAGCGCTAGCCCCATATACCAAGGGTGGCATGGTCAAACCTGGCCCCAGCCAAATTGCAACAAAAAAAATAGCTGAGCATTGTGGAGGGCGCCTGTAGTCCCAGCTACTCTGGAGGCTGAGGCCCTAAGAGAATCGCCCTAAGCCCAGGACCTGGAGGTTGCTGTGAGCTGGGTGATGCCACAGCACTCTACTGAGGGTGACAAAGTGACAAAAAAAAAAAAAAAAAGACATGAAACTATAAAAATGTTAGAAGAAAATGCAGGGAAAACACTTGAAGAATTCGACCTGGGTGAATATTTTATGAGGAGGACCCACGGGCAGTTGAAGCAACACCAAAAATACATTACTGGGATCTGATGAAACGAAAAATCTTCTGCACAGTCAAAAATATAGTAAGTAAAGCAAGCAGACAGCCCCCAGAATGGGAGAAGATATTTGCAGGTTATGTCTCTGACAGAGGTTTAATAACCAGAATCCATAGAGAACTCAAATATATTAGCAAGAAAAGAACAAGTGATCCCATCTCAGGGTGGGCAAGAGAAATTTCTTGAAGAGAAATTTCTCTGAATAAGACAGGTACATGGCCTACAGACACATGAAAAAATTTTCATCATCCTTAATCATCAGAGAAATGCAAATAAAAACAACTTTGAGATATTATCTAACCCCAGTAAGATTTCCCCACATCACAATATTCCCAAACCAGAGATATTGGCATGGATGTGGAGAAAAGGGAATACTTCTGCACTGCCAGTGGGAATGCAAACTAATATGTTCCTTTTGTAAAGATGTTTGGAGATCACTTAGAGATCTAAAAATAGACCTGCCATTCAATGCTACAATTCCTCTACCAGGTATATATTCAGAAGACCAAAAGTCACTGTATAACAAAGGTATTTGCACCAGAATGTTTATTGCAGCCAAATTCATAAATGCTAAGTCACAGAAGAAGCCCAAGTGCCCATTTACCCATGAATGGATTAATAAATTATGGTGTATGTGCCATGGAATATTATGCAGTCTTTAAAAAGAAATAGAGACTTTACCTCTTTCATGTTTACATGGATGGAGCTGGAACATATTCTTCTTCTACCTCAAGAATGGAAGAAAAAGTATCCAATGTACTCAGCCGTACTATGAAACCAATTTATAGCTTTTATTTATTTTATTTATTTATTTATTTATTTTTTTATTGTGGAGAAGGGGCAGGGAAAGAAGGCGGGGGAAGAGGTGAGTGACAGGGT
>CAUYPK010062905.1:0-11247 GCA_963574355.1 Loris lydekkerianus
ACCTAGATACAGCCAATGTGGTACCATGCCACTGGCCCGACCCTGTCACTCACCTCTTCCCCCGCCTTCTTTCCCTGCCCCTTCTCCACAATAAAAATAAATAAATAAATAAATAAATAAATAAATAAATAAATAAATAAAAAAAAAAAAACATTTGGAAAGCACAGGAAAACCCACTTTTTGAGAAAGCTTTAGAAAAAAACTAAAAAGCTTAAAGTAAACAAAGTCAATCACTATTTTCTAGCATAAACTAGAAAGGAGACAAGGAAAGAAGAAAAAAAGAGAAAGAAAACCATACATAAAATTTTAAGATGTAAAATTAACTAAACATAGGATTAACTTAAAAAGGAATGAATAATGGGGGTAGCGCCTGTGGCTCAGTGGGTAGTGCACCAGCCTCATATACTGAGGGTGGCGGGTTTGAACCCGGCCCTGGCCAAACTGCAATAAAAAAAATAGCCAGGCGTTGTGGCGGGCGCCTATAGTCCCAGCTACTCAGGAGGCTGAGGCAAGAGAATCACCTAAGCCTAGGAGTTGGAGGTTGCTGTGAGCTGTGACGTCACAGCACTCTACCGAGGGCAACAAAATGAGACTCTGTCTCTTAAAAAAAAAAAATCTTGAAAAAAAGAAAAGGAATAATGGGGTCAGTCAAGATGGCTCCCACCTGTAATCCTAGGACTATGGGAGGCCAGGCCGGTGGACTGATGGAACTCAGAATTTGAGACCAGCATGAGCAAGAGCCAGACCCTATCTCTAAAAACAGCCAGGCACTGTGGTAAGCACCTGTAGTCCCAATTACTTGGAAAGCTGAGGCAAGAGGATGCTTGAGCCCAAGAGTTTGAGGTTGCCGTGAGCCATGACCCCATGGCAGTCTACTGAGGGTAATAGGGTAATGAAGTAAGACTTTGTCTCAAAAAAAAGAAAAAAAGAAAAATGTTTCAAAGATGGAATTATAAGAAATAAAAATGACACTATTATTAATAATATCACTATACACAAAACTAAAACCTGAACGCTTTAAAAAATTCATTTTTAATAAAGGTTTATTCTTTCCACAACACAGATTATAAAGATAACATATGAAGACAAAATCTTTAACAGATAAAAAATATATATGTGTGTATATAATGAATATATATAAGCTAATATCTCGTTAAAAAAGTATTAGCTATTAGGTAGAATTTTAAAAAATTGTTCAGATGTTCACGCTCTGCAGCACCCTGGCGGTGCTCAAGGAGGCAGCTCCACCCATCATCTGTCAATCACACTTGCCTGAGTTACCTCCAACCCCCTGCCCATGCGCAGACAAGAGGCATAACTCTGACAAAAAAAAATGTATGACGTCTGTTGGGGCTTCTCCTTAAGGCTCTCCCTAAACTTAAGTAGAGACACAAACAACCTCATACCCTTCAGAATAGCTATTATTAACTAACAAACAAAAACCTAGAAAATAACCAATGCTGGTGAGAATGCAGAGCGACTGGAACCTGCCTGGCACACTGTTGGTAGGAATGTGAAGAGAGATGAGAGATGCAACCACTGTGGAAAACAGTGTGGTGGTTCCATAAAAAACTAAAAAGAGAATTACCATATGATCTGGTGATTCTACTTCTGGATACATACACAAAAGAAATGAAAACGAGTGTCAAAGAGATATTCGTACACCCAGGTTTAAAGCAGCTTTATTCACAATTGGCAGGAAGCAGGGGCAATTGCTACCTACACGTTGGTGGACAGAGGCCTGGACGCACAAAAGCAGCTACATACAACAGAACATTGTTAAGCTTTAAAAAAGAAGGAAAAGAATGGATAAACCTTGAGGACATTATGCTAAGTGACATAAATCAGTCACAAAAAGACTTTATGATTGTACTTACACAAGGTATCTAGAGTTGCCAAATTCTTAAGGGCAGGGAAGAAGAAGGAATGGGAAGTTACTATCAACTGGGTACACAGTTTCAGTTTTGCAAGATGAAAAGAGTTCTAGAGACAACACAGTTGCATAGCAATGTGACCAGGAGAGGAAATTACTCCCGATTCTAGTCACTGCTGATGGCTGTGATGCCTGAATAGACAGCAGCTCCCTTGGGAACCGTGAGAGGAGCAAACCAAGAGGACCAGCACCACTGAGGACACCAACCAGAAAAGCACACTAGCAGGACCAGCCCTCCAAGGAGAAACTATTCTCAGTTGACAACATAATTTCCACGCACGTCGGCCAGTTCTTGAGTCCCCAAATTAATATTGAGTCACACTTAAACAGTATCAAGTCCATTTGATTAAAATGGCCATAATTACCTTAATAGTTAATGTGAGCAATGAGAATACAACATAATCAAGACAATTTACTTTCACCAACAATTGTATCAGTTCTTACATCTGAGACCAGTCATAAAAAAAAACTTACCTGACTGTGTAATGTAACGTGTGTAATGTAATTCAGTCATTTAAAACGTGCACACAGACACACACTCAACAGTAAAAATAAATGAATTTTAAAAAAGCATTGTAGGGAATATGATACACAAGAATATTACTGCTATAAACCAGCAAACCACGAGTACTTAGAAGAATTTATTGTAATACATGCTGTCTATACAGCTATTTTGATGACCACATAGTGGTTTCATCTTGCACTGCTCACCATTAGCAAGACAAGCAAAATTAAAATTTGTTGACATGTTAAAATGTCTTGTAGGCTCAAGTCAGGGCACAAAGTGAAATGCTTGAAAAGACAAATCTTTTAAGCCAAGCACATCTCTAGGTATGACTGGATATGAAAATTAAATGACTTTGACAAAGTCTCACACATTAAGCCATCAGAAACTTCTCAGGTCAGTTCAGCTCAATTCAGGACATGAGTCTGCACAGCACAACAGAGAATAATTAGGTGTGATTTCCATACCCACCCCATACCATGCTGAGTAACAAACCATCCCCAAAACTTAGTGGCTTAAAATAGTAATTTATCATTTCTCCTGATTCTGGGACTTGGCTAAGATACATCTAAGTGGCATTTCTGCTGGTCTTTTGGGGGGCTCAATTATGCAGCTGCATGCAGTTTGAGTGAGGCTCAAACATCCAAGACAGCTTCAGGCCTCACAGGTCACCTTTTTCCAGCAGGCTAGTCGGACCTTATATAACAGCTGGTTCCAAAGACAGAGGAAGTTAAAGCTGTTGGTCCCCTTAATGGCTGAGCCTAGACAGTTACTTCCAGGAGTACCTATTAGTCAGTCCAAGTCACCAGGCCAGTCCTATCCAGGAAAAGGGTAAAATGTGCTCTTTTGTGTATCTCAGACTTGCAGTTCAATACTTTAGCTTGCCTTACATCATATAGTAAACATACTGAATGGTGAAAATTCTAACTTACATGTTCAAATCTACATAAGAAAGTCCAAATGAAACAATCTTATTTCAAGTACAGTTAAGTGTCAGGCACTGCACTGTAATTTTCCACAGACTATAGTAACTTCCATTAGGGCAGAACATCTATGCTGCTTACACCTGTATTCCCAGTGCTTAGCATGTACCCGGTACTTAAAAGGCTGCTCTTAGTTATTAAAAATATTCCTCTTTTAAAAATAAATTCTTTTCTTTAACGCCAAGTAGAAAACACTTTATAGATTTTTCCATGTATATTTTACAATGTGGCAAAAATATGCCCTTACTAAAGCTTTAAACTTAGTTATACACTAAGAAAAAACTATAACTTTAGCTTTTTTGTTACACAGAAATTGTAATCGAATTTACTACCCACATTTAATCTCAAAAATGAAAGATCTTATAATAGTGAGCAATTCACTTCTTATGAGTTATTTTTTACTGGTTTCCTTACAAAAATAATAACTTGTACTAACACTTTACAATTTTGAACAGTGTATCTTCTGATTGAAAAGATCCATTTTAATACGAGGTGCTATCCTAAACCATACTAAAAAGTTTGGTCAATAGCATGAGCAAACCATTTGGAAATGTGAATGCTACTTATCAGTATACAAACAGCCTTGATGGGTGAATGCTACCCAGTTGAGTAGACACTATACTCAAATGGAGATAGTAACATACTTAATTCATTCTCACTTATAACGGCAAAAATTGAGACCAGATGAAGTCAATATCACCTTCTCCAAACTGATATACATTCCTGTGTGACCACCTTCCTTTGCTCTGTGACTATCTATCAACATTTATGAATATTCATGACATCTAATCATAATACCTTCCACGTTCTATTAGAACTGTTTGTGTGTCTACTACTAACATATTTGCAAGTAGAAGCTATCCCATTCATGCTCAATAAATACCTGTTAAATAAATGAAGGAGTTTCTCACTACCCTATATACTTCTTAACCTTCTGCATTAGTATTTCCAATCATTAATTCAACAAATGTGCATTAAGTATTAAATATCCTCTACATAGCAGACACACTGTTAGCTACCTGGGATACATGTGGAAAGTAAACATCATTCTCTTTACAGAATATATGCACAAGAGATAGTTTGGGGAAGAAATGTAAAAAGCTATGGGGCAGATGGGGGAATGGTCAAATATAGTCTTAGGAACTAATATAAATTTAGAAAGTGACTCCTATGCTAAAAAATGATGAATGAGGTGTTTACAAACATAGGGGATGGGCAGAAGGAGGGGAAAAACAGGAGACAATGGTACGAGTAAAGGCCTCAGATCAGCCTCCTATGTTTCAAGGGACAGACGACAATCTTAAAATAAGAGCTTCTTCAAACAGGAGTAATTCAGAATTTAATGAACACAAAGCAGCAAACTTTAAAATGGGAAATCATCTTTCTAGTTCCTCATGAGACTCTTAGATGTGAAAAAATAATCTGGTATAATGATTCTCAAGTCTGACTTTGCATCAGAATCTTCAGAGTATTAAAAAAAAAAAAATCTGATGTACAACATGGTTGATCCCAGACCAATTAATTCAAATCTTTGAAGGTATGGCCCAAGCATCAGGATTCATTTATTCATTCATATTTGAAACAAGGTCTCAGCTCTATTGCCCAGACTGTAGTGCAATGGCACAATCACAGCCCGCTTCAACCTCTAATTACAAGGCTCAAGTAATTCAACCTCTAATTGCCAGGCTAAGTATCTGGCTTAGCTTCTTGAGTAGCTGGAACTACAGGAATGTGGCACCATGCCTGGATTTTTTTTGTTAACTTTTTGTAGAGATGGGGTCTTGCTATATTGCCCTGGCTGGTCTTAAACTCCTGGGCTCAAGCAATCCTCCATTCTTGGCCTCCCAAAATGCTGGGATTATAGGCATAGCCATCAAACCTAATAGCATCAGTATTTTCAAAACATTTTCCAGATAATTAAGGATAGTCAAAATTGATGACTACAAAAACTAACAGGCTAGGCTGAGCTATATTAGCCATTTCCTCAGTCACTTTATGAAATAACCCTAAAACTTGCCAATGGCTGACTTCTTGATATTCCAATGTTAGCCTAAACATTAGTCCTCACAGAGGCCCATCTGACCACATCATCTGAAGTAGTCACTCTCAGATAACGTCTACCACAGCATGCACTACTTCTCCCTCCCTATCGGACATTTTTCCTCTTTATTAACTTATTGTTAGTTTCTCCACTAGGACGGAAGTTCTGAGATCAGAGATCTTGCTTGTATTGCTCATTACTATTATTTCCAGTAGAAGTTCAGCAAATATTTTATAGATGGAGAAAGTGAGTCAGAAAGCTAGTAGACATGGAAGTAACTCTCCTAAAATGGAATTAAACAAATAATATGCTAAAGGTATAGTTCTCATGAATTTAGCCCGGATATGATCTAGCTAAATTGAACAGTAGCGGGGCGAAAACAAGATGGCTGACGGAAGCCAGCTTTCCACAGAGGCTCACATCCAGAAGGAGAGTTAAAGGACGGAAATTTAGCAAGTAACCTAGAGGATTAGAGCTGCACCAAGAGAGAAGGTTAAAGAATGCACCTCAACCATGCTGAGGCAAACAGCAACCCCAAGGATACAAACAAAAGGTATAAAATCCATCACCAGACGGAGTCTCCTCCCCCAAGAGAACAGCTCAGAGTGCCCCATAAACAAACGAGCAGAGTTCAAAAGTCCTCCCATTATATTCCACTGGAGAGACCCTCTAAAAACTGGACCTACTTCCCTACTAGGGTACCATGGTGCTCTCCTGCCAGGCATAAAACTGTAGAAAACGGTATATATTCTCTACCTGCAATTCTGAGCTCCCAGCACTCCCCTCCACTCTCACTCTGAGGTCTGGAGGCCTGTCCCCCAGGAGTCCAGATTCTTGGGTGTTTTCTTGAAAGGTGTGGACAGGGCCTGGACTGCTGCTAGTCAGTGCTGATTCTGTGGCACGAGATTGAGGAGAGGATGGATTGACTGAGAGGGAACCACACAGGAGGACTGTGCCCCAAGGTGGACAGCAGCAGCCATTTTTGGCAACAATTGGGCTCAACCCTGGATATTCTGGAATCACAACCCCTGTCTCTCTGAGAAACCAGAGGAGGCTGGGCATCTTCTCAGGTGGCAAGCACCAGCGGAACAGATCTGTGACGGAAACGCAGGCCCCATAAGTAAGGGGTTTGCCTGAGGCGGTACCGGCCTGGGTGGAGCACGAGGACTAGAAAACGCACGCGCAGTGCCGGCAGACTTCCAGGGCGGGGATGACCCAGAGGACTTCTTTACTGAGCCTAAGCCACACCCAGCCCTCAGGGGATCGTCAGCCTAGACAAAAGAGGGCAGGAGGCTAGAACTGACAGCTAACTGTGCTGGGAATACAAACCTGCAGCAGCAAAGACAGGGCCTGAGGTGCAGGTTCTATGAACTCAAAACAGCTTCTCTTCTACAGGGGAATTTAGCTGGGACAGAAACTAATTCCACAAAGTTGTTCTGTTCTGTCAGTAACATCAATCAAGGGCGGGGCTGAAACTGAGTGAACAGCCCCAGTCTCCATCAAGCTCCGAAGGTTGTCAGGCTTCACCTCCCTCTGCCAGATAGTGGCAGACAGCAACAGCGTGGCTGAGGAGACATAGATCCCCTTGTAATTAAGGCAGGTGCAAATGCCTGGAGTATCTGCTCATTGGAGGCAATTGGGTCACAGCCCTGTGGGGTTATCAGTGACTGGGTGTGACAGAGGTGCAAGGTGGGGAAGGAGGCATCAATCTTCCCAGACTAATCTATTTGCGGGGTAGGTCCTACTGACCTCACGGAGCACTGGAGCAAGTCATATTTGAGTTGTCAGCAGAGCCCTGTGATCTAGTTGCCAGAGACCTTTTAAACTCTCCCACCTGAGACAGGTGCTGACTAATTGATTTGGACCTTTTGAACTGAGCTGGTCGCCAGAGGACTATACAGATGGTGCTCTGGGTCTGTGGTTGCAGGAAGGTTTGATTTTCCTTTTCCAATTGTTGCCTGTGGGTGGTGGGGTGACTTAATTGCTTTTATTTCTCCACAGCTGAGACATCAACCCAGAGTAACTGTTTCACTAGGGTCAGACAGACACCAGCTGAAGACAAGACAGAGCCACTAGCCCCACCACACGGAACAGGTCCCCAGTTTCTCAGGCCATAGCACTGCACAGGTCCTCAGCAAAGCTCCAAGGGAAAAGGTACAGACACCAGTCCCAGCTTTTGGGCAAAAGGCTGGTTAATCACTACTCCTGGAGCCCCGAACCCAACTTTTCTTTATCCATTCATCTGATCAAACAGTGTAAAATAATCATGGGGAGGAATCAGCAGAAAAATTCCAGTAACATGAATAACCAGAGTAGATCAACCCCCCCCTCCCCCCCAAGGAAAGATGTGGCAGATATAACTGAAGATCCCATTCATAAATACATGGCCAAGATGTCAGTAATTGAATTCAGAATTTGGATTGCAAACAAGATTAAAAGAATGCAGGAAAAGTTGAAATTAGAAATTCGAGGAGCAATTCAAAAGTTCTCTCAAGAATTCAATGAATTTAAAGACGAAACGACCAAAGATTTTGACACACTGAAGCAAGAATTTGCAGCCCTTAAAGATCTGAAAAATACAGTAGAATCCCTCAGTAACAGAGTGGAGCAAGCAAAAGAAAGGATTTCTGACATTGAAGACAAAGGTTTTGAATGCTCCCAAACTCTCAAAGAGGAAGAGAAATGGAGAGCAAAAATGGATCATTTTCTCAGAAAGCTCTGGGATAATTCGAAGAAGGCTAATATCCACCTCATAGGAATCCCTGAAAGCAATGAAGTGGCTTTGCAAGGCACAGAGTCTCTTCTCCATAAAATTATGAAAGAGAATTTTCCAGACATGCCAAGAGATTCTGAAATTTAAATAGCAGACAGTTTCAGAACCCCAGCATGACTCAACTGGAATAAGACATCCCCCAGGCATCTCATAATTAACTTCACTAAAGTTAACATGAAGGAAAAAATTCTGAAAGCTGCCAGACGTAAGAAATCCATTACCTACAAAGGGAAAAATATTAGAATGACTCCTGGTCTCTCTGCTGAAACCTTTCAAGCCAGAAGAGGGTGGTCATCGACTTCTATTACCTTAAAACAAATAACTTTGAACTGCGGATCCTGTAACCACCTAAACTGAGTTTCATTTATGATGGAGAAATTATATATTATGATGACATTCACATGTTGAAGAAATTTGCCATAACCAAACCAGCTCTTCAGGATATTCTTAGACCTATACTCCATAATGACTATCCCAATCCTCTACCACAAAAGTAAACTCACTCAGAAACTTTTGATCAAACTCCCACTTTCGCAGTGGTGAAAGGATTAAAAATGTCCACTGGACTTTCGAAAAACTCGATACTCAAAATTTTACCAGACATATCAATATTCTCCATTAATGTGAATGGCTTAAACTGTCCTCTAAAGAGGCACAGATTGGCTGACTGGATACAAAAACTCTGGTCAAATATATGCTACATACAAAAATCTCATCTTACCTTAAAAGATAAATACAGACTCAGGATGAAATATGGTCGTCCATATTTCAGGCAAATGAAAATCAGAAAAAAGCAGGTGTTACAATTCTATTTGCAGATACAATAGGCTTTAAACCAACAAAAGTAAGGAATGATAAGAATGGTCACTTCATATTTGTTAAGGATAACACTCAGTATGATGAGATTTCAATTATTAATATTTATGCACCCAACCAGAATGTGCCTCAATTTATAAGAGAAACTCTAACAGACATAAGCAACTTGATTTCCTCCAGCACCATAATAGTCAGAGATTTCAACACTCCTTTGGCAGTGTTGGATAGATCCTCCAATAAGAATAAGAAGCTTCTCCAATAAGAAGCTAAGGAAAAAAAAATTTAGATTTAAACCTAACCATCCAACATTTGCATTTAACAGACATCTACAGAACATTTCATCCCAACAAAACTGAATGCACATAATTCTCATCAGCCCATAGAACATACTCCAAAATCGATCACGTCTTAGGTCACAAGTCTAACCTCAGTAACTGAAAGGAATAAAAATTATTCCTTGCATCTTCTTGGACCACAATGGAATAAAAGCTGAACTCAGTAACAACAGGAATCTGCATACTCAGACAAAAACATGGAAGTTAAATTACCTTATGATGAATGATAGCTGGGTCAGAGATGAGATTAAGAAGGAAAATGCCAAATTTTTGGAACAAAACAACAATGAAGACACAAATTATCAGAACCTCAGGGATACCGCAAAGGCAGTCCTAAGAGGGAAATTTATAGCACTGCAAGCTTTCCTCAAGAGAACAGAAAGAGAGGACGTTAACAACTTAATGGGACATCTCAAGCAACTGGAAAAGGAAGAACATTCCAACCCCAAACCCAGTAGAATAAAAGAAATAACCAAAATTAGAGCAGAATTAAATGAAATTGAAAGGATTATACAACAGATGAATAAATCAAAAAGTTGGTTTTTTTTGAAAAGCTCAATAAAACAGATAAACCTTTGGCTAGCCTAACCAGAAAAAAAAAAAAAAAGATTAAAACCTCTAATTTCATCAATCAGAAATGACAAAAACCAAATAACAGACTCCTCAGAAATTCAAAAAATCCTTAATGAATATTACAAGAAACTTTATTCTCAGAAATAGGAAAATCTGAAGGAAATGGACCAATACATGGAAGCACCTCACCTTCCAAGAATTAGTCAGAATCAAGTGGAAATGTTGACCAGGCCTATATCAAGTTCTGAAATAGCATCAACTATACAAAATCTCCCTAAAAAGAAAAGCCCAGGACCAGATGGCTTCACGTCAGAATTCTACCAAACCTTTAAAGAGGAATTGCTACCTATATTATTCAACCTGTTCCAAAATATAGAAAAAGAAGGAATACTATGCAACATGTTCTATGAGGCAAACATCACCCTGATTCCCAAACCAGAAAAGACTCAACAATATAGAAAATTATAGACCAATATCACTAATAAATATAGATTCAAAAAGATCCGAACAAACAGAATCCAGCAACACATCAAACAAATTATACATCATGATCAAGTCGGTTTTATCCCAGGGTCTCAAGGCTGGTTCAATTTACATAAATCTATAAGTATAATTCAGCACATACACAAATTAAAAAACAAAGATCATATGATTCTCTCAATTGCTTTTGATAATATCCAGCTTTTGATTCTCATAAAAAGCTTTCGATAATATCCAGCATCCCTTCATGATCAGAACACTTAAGAAAATTGGTATAGAAGGGACATTTCTTAAACTGATAAGAGGCCATCTACAGCAAACCCACAGCCAATATCGTATTGAATGGAGTTAAATTGAAATCATTTCCACTCAGATCAGGAACCAGACAAGGCTGCCCATTGTCTCCACTGCTCTTTAACATTGTAATGGAATTTTTAGCCACCGCAATTAGGGAAGAAAAGGCAATCAAGGGTATCCATATAGGATCAGAAGAGATCAAACTTTTGCTCTTCGTAGGTTATATGATTGTATATTTGGAAAACACCAGGGATTCTACTACAAAAGTCTTAGAAGTGATCAAGGAATACAGCAGCATCTCAGGTTACAAAATCAACATTCATAAATCGGTAGCCTTTATATATAACAACAATAGTCGAGATGAAAAAATAGTCAAGGACTCTATTCCATTCACAGTAGTGCCAAAGAAGATGAAATATTTGGGAGTTTATCTAACAAAGGATGTGAAAGATCTCTATAAAGAGAACTATGAAACTCTAAGAAAAGAAATAGCTGAAAATGTTAACAAATG
>CAUYPK010062907.1:0-32887 GCA_963574355.1 Loris lydekkerianus
AGAAGATATTTGCATATTAAACCTGTGTCTCTGACAAAGGTTTAATAACCAGAATCCACAAAGAACTCAAACGTATTCACAAGAAAAGAACAAGTGATCCCATCACAGGCTGGGCAAGGGACTTGAAGAGAAACTTCTCTGAAGAAGACAGCCACATGGCCTACAACATATAAAAAAAATGCTCATGATCTTTAATCATCAGAGAAATGCAAATCAAAACTACTTTGAGATATCATCTAACTCCAGTAATATTAGCACATATCACAAAATCCCAAGACCAGAGATGTTGGCATGGATGTGGAGAAAGGGAAACACTTCTACACTGCTGGTGGGAATGCAAACTAATACATTCCTTTTGGAAAGTTGTTTAGAGAACACTTAGAAATCTAAAAATAGACCTGACATTTGATCCTACAATTCCTCTACAAGGTATATACCCAGAAGACCAAAAATCACATTATAACAAAGGTATTTGTACCAGAATGTTTATTGCAGCCCAATTCATAATTGCTAAGTCATGGAAGAAGCCCAAGTGCCCATCGATCAACGAATGTATTAATAAATTGTGGTATATGTACACCATGGAATATTATGCAGCCTTAAAGAAACATGGAGACTTTACCTCTTTCATGTTTACATGGATGGAGCTAGAACATATTCTTCTTAGTAAAGTATCTCAAGAATGGAAGAAAAAGTATCCAATGTACTCAGCCCTACTATGAAACTAATTTATATAACTCAATTATAACCTAAGAATATGAGGAAGGAGGAAAGAGAGGGGAGGGGAGGGAGGAGGAAAGGTGGAGGGAAGGTAATTGGGGGGACCACACCTACGGTTCATCTTACAAGGGTACATGTGAAACTTACTAAATATAGAATATAAATGTCTTAACACAATAACTAAGAAAATACTAGTAAGACTATGTTAACCAGTATGATGAAAATATGTCAAATGGTATATAAAACCAGTGTATGGTGCCCCATGATTACATTAATGTTCACAGCTATTATTTAATAATAAAAAATAATAATAAAGTATGACAATGGTGCTTTAATAGAGATTGCTTTAAATCTGTAGATTGCTTTGGGTAGTATGGACATTTTAACAATGTTGATTCTTCCCTGCCATGAATACGGTATGTTTTTCTATTTGTTAACATTTTCAGCTATTTCATTTCTCAGAAGTTCTCCTTATAGAGATCTTTCACATCCTTTGTTAGGTAAATTCCCAGATATTACATCTTCTTTGGCACTATTGTAAAAGGAATAGAGTCCTTGATTGTTTTTTCAGCTTGACTATCGTTGGCATATATAAGAGCTACTGATTTGTATTGATTTTGTATCCTGAGATGCTGCTGTATTCCTTGATCACTTCTAAGAGTTTTGAAGTTGAGTCCCTGGAATTTTCCAGGTATAGGATCATGTCATCAGTGAAGAGTGAGAGTTTGATCTCCTCTGACCCTATTTGGATACCCTTGATCACCTTCTCCTGCCTCATTATGATAGCTAAGACTTCCTTTACTATCCATTACTATGTTAAATAGCAGTGGAGACAGTAGGCATCCTTGCCTCATTCCTGATCTGAGTGAAAATGTTTTCAATTTTACACCATTCAATATGATATTGGCTGTGGGTTTGCTGTAAATAGCCTCTATAAGTTTAAGAAATGTCCCTTTCTATGACTATTTTCTTAAAAATTCTGATCATGAAAGGATGCTGCATATTTTTAAAGGCTTTTTCTGCATCAATTGTGAGAATCACATGGTCTTTGTTTTTTTTATTTTATTGATGTGATGTATGACATTTATAGATTTGTGAATGTTGGACCAACCCTGTAACCCTGGAATAAAACCAACTTGATCATGGTATATAATTTTTTTGATGTGTTGTTAAATTCTGTTTGCTAAGATCATATTGAATATTTTTGCATCGATATTTATTAATAATAGTGGTGTATAATTTTCTTTCTTTGTTAGATCCTTTCCTGGTTTGGGGATCAGGGTGATATTTGCTTCACAGAATGTTTTGGGAAGTATTCCTTCTTTTTCTATGCTTTGGAAAAAGTTGTATAATATAGGTACTAGTTCCTCTTGAAAGATTTGATAGAATTCATATGTGAAGCCATCTGGTCCTGGACTTTTCTTTTTAGGGAGATTCCATATTGATGATGCTATTTCAGTGGTTGAAATACATCTATTCAGGATTTCTGACTCTTTCTGGTTCGCTTTATAGAGTTTCATAGTTCTCTTTATAGAGATATTTTATGTCCTTTGTTAGGTAAACTCCCTAATATTTCATCTTCTTTGGCACTACTGTGAACGGAATAGAGTCTTTGTTTTTTCAGCATGACTATTATTGGTATATATAAAGGCTACCGATTTATGAATGTTGATTTTGTAACCTGAGATGCTGCTATATTCCTTGATCACTTCTATGAGTTTTGTAGTAGAATCCCTAGTGTTTTCCAGATATACAATCATATCATCTGCGAAGAGCGAAAGTTTGATCTCTTCTGACCCTATATGGATACCCTTGATTGCCGTTTCCTGCCTAATTGCCATGGCTAAGACTTCTATTACAATGTTAAAAAGCAGTGGAGACAATGGGCAACCTTGCCTGGTTCCTGATCTGAGTGGAAATGATTTCAATTTAACTCCATTCAGTACGATACTGGCTGTGGGTTTGCTGTTGATGGCCTCTATCAGTTTAAAAAATGTCCCTTCTATACCAATTTTCTTAAGTGTTCTGATTATGAAAACATGCTGAATATTATCTAAAGCTTTTTCTGCTTCAATTGAGAGAATCATATGGTCTTTGTTTTTTAATTTGTTTATGTGCTGAATTATATTTATAGATTTACGTATATGGAACCAGCCTTGAGACCCTGGGATAAAACCCACTTGGTCATAGTGTATAATTTGTTTGATGTGTTGCTGGATTCTGTTTGTTAGGATCTTTTTGAATATTTTTGCATCAATATTCATTAGTGATATTGGTCTATGATTTTCGTTTCTTGTTAGTCTTCTACTGCTTTGGGAATCAAGGTGATGTTTGCTTCATAGAATGTGTTGGGTAGTATTCCTTCTTTTTCTATATTTTGGAAAAGGCTGAGTAATATAGGTACTAGTTCCTATTAAAGGTTTGGTAGAATTCTGATGTGAAGCCATCTGGTCCTGGGCTTTTCTTTTTAGGGAGATTTTAATTACTTTTTAATGATTTAAATGAATCCCAAATGAAGGAGCCTGTTCTCTCTAACCCCCATAGAGAGACACTTCTAGAAACAGAGCTGGGGAGGAGACCTACTCCAATCCCTTTAAGGTGCATGTAGGGTAAGTCAGGGCATCACACAGCAGCTCTAACCCCTTGTCTTGAAGCTCATTAAATCTCAGACATAGCTGAGTCATATTTTGGACATTAATGAGTAAGCAGGCCAGATAGGGACAGCTGGTCACTGACAGGTTGCTTCTCTCCAGGATGTGGAAGTTGTAGATGCAACATGAGCCTCAGCTATGCCCAGTTTCCTTTCTCTTTCTTTCTCAAGCCCTCACCCCTTGGGCTACACATCTGGCATACAAACATCATAGAAAGATTAAATTGTATAAAGAACAAAAGTTTAAAGGAGTAAAAGGCAGGTGTCTCAGCCTCAGCCCTGTTGACATTTGGGCCCAGTCATTCTTGGTTGTGGGGGTGGGGAGAGCATATTGTTCCATGAGATGTTGGTGGCACCCCCCTCGACTGTGGCAAACAAATGTGTGTACAGACAGTGCCACATGTCCCTCAGAATAAAATCATTCCTAGTTGAAAAACACTGGATTTGGGGGATGACGGAAGAGCAGTAAGAAGGTTGTGCTAAAGGAGACTGCTAGGTGAGATGCCCACAATCCAAGTGAGGACAAAGCTGGCTGAGATTGAGACCTAAGAAGAAATATAGGAAGAAAGAAGAAAAGAAGTATGTCAAATGTGATGAATAAATACAGTAAGGAAATCCCCAACAGCCCCCAAAGCATTCCCCACTGCCACCCCAACCGTGCCATGAAAACTTGCAAAGAAGATACTCTGAGAAGTCAGAGAGACTTACGACAGTTCCTCTAGGGGACACTTTTGTATCCCAGATTGTTCATTCAGGTCTTTCATGTCAGAGAAATCATTGTCCCCCAGTCTGAGAAACTTCAGATGGGATTTCTCACCCAGTTCCATGAAGAAATCACAGCAAGTCATCAAGACAAGACCACATGATTCCAACCGATCAATGAAGCCCCAAGTTATTCTCAGGATGAGCAATCTTCATTTGGATGAAGCCCCATTGCTCCTTGATCAAAGTTTTTTCTCCCTCTTCCTCACCCCCCTCCAGAGGTTAGATGGTCTCCAGATCATTCATGGCATGGTCTGCAGCCCAGCAGGAGTGGCATTATTGGGAAGCTTGTTAGAAATGCTAATCCTCAGGTCCCTGGGGGTGGGTTCCTGGACTCTGTTTTACAACACCCCCTAGGTTATGCCTATGTAAATTAAAATTTTAGAAGTGATGCTCTTCATCTGTGAACCATTTCCCATTGCTAATTCGTATTCTATCCCTATTACACGGAGTTCTTTGAGTCCTCCCAAAGGATTGTTCAGCCTATGAGTGGTTTCAGGACCATCTGACACATGGAGAAAACCAGAGTCATACCATAGACACCTGAGGTTACAAGCTGAATGTCTCAGGGCTTTGAAGGTCCAGCCGAATTCCAGCCGTTAGAGCACAAGTTCAGATGGATCAGCTTCTTGCTACCATGAAGGACCAGTTCTGCTACCATGCAGAACTGACAATGGAGTTATCAATCTGCACTTGAGGAAGGAAAGTGATAGAAAAGCTAGATTTGGGGAGAAGACCAGTTTCCAGGATCCCATCTTCTTCCACAGCCCACTTTCCATAACACGTGCTGTATCTGAGGTGCCACCATATGTATGAGGAACACAAAGCAAGGATTTTTGAGTCATGGTACTGAACCTTGAGAAGGAAAACTAAAATATATTCCCCAAAGAGTTGCTAAACTCAGTTGGACCTGTCCCCACTGCCCTTTTCCCCTCTCCAAGAAATCCTTAAGAGGACCCGGGGATGCCAACTCTTTATTCAACTGTGCTGAATAACATAGATCTTCACTCAAACATCATTTCAGTGAGGCCCTTCTTTCTGCCTCCCCCAGCTCAAAAATGCAAACTTCCCTCCTCCTCACACAAAGTAAGTTTAAGATTTCAACCTACTTTGTCTAAGTATCAGCTTCATAAATCTAAGCCCTAGATTTATTTCATGTTCCTGAGCACCTGAGCTTGCCTTTGAGCAAATCGTCAGCTGTGATAATCAAAAGAAAGAAGCATTTTTCTCGTATTGCAGTGGTTCTCAACCTGTGGGTCACAACCTCTTTGGGAGTTGAATGACCCTTTCACGGGGTCACCTAAATACATCGTGCATATCAGATATTTACATTACAATCATAACAGTAGCAAAATTACAGTTATGAAGTAGCAACGAAAATAATTTTATGGTTGGGGGTCACCACAACACGAGGAACTATATTAAAGGATTGCAGCATTAGGAAGGTTGAGAACTACTGGCCTATTGTGTCCTCTAGAACCACCAATTCCCCACACTTACATCAGTTTTTGGAGTTTGCACCTGGAATTTCTCAGTGCGCGGCACAGACTCCTCATGGATGAGATGCTAAGCTTGCTGTTACTCAGATCCAGCTCACTTAAATGTCTGGTGACAAACACAGTAAAAATGTTCTTCCACTGCTGCGTCCCCAAGGACGGAGAGAGGAGAGAGTAAATTATGACCCACAGAAGGAAGAAAGAGATCTAACAAAACATGTGAGGACTGAGGGGATTGATTAGTGTTCCAGTCATGAGGATGTGTGCTACAAAAAGCACAGCTGTCAAAAGCTATTTTCTTCCCACAGTTCCTAACAATTCTCTTTGGAGAATACACACATGCATGGAGGAGGAAGACCATGGGCACAATGCTCCAACATCCAGACTGAAAATAGGCAGACCTAAGATTATCTCAGAGCTCTTCCATGAGTGATGTTACTTATTCTGTGTTCCCATTTTTTTCTCAAAAGGTTAAGAGAATTACTCATTCCCTCTTATGAAAAATTGATGTGCAAAAGCCTTTACACACAAGAGAAAGAATAGAGGAGGAAAGGGATGCACAAAAATATATTTGCCTTAACAATTCTTGTTATGCTTTTCCAATGTTCTACATGTATCTGTTCATGATGACCCACTTAAATGAGGCAAAAAGGCAGAGAAAAGCAAAGTTAGAACTACAATTCATTGTCATCTAAAAATGTCCTTGAGTGCTTGTGATAGAATAATGAAAAAAAAGATGAAAAAAATGGTTTCTGATAAAAGGATTTGTGACCATGTATTCTCTCTCCATAGTATTTTGTAATGAATAAAGATGCATATAAGTATTTAGGATTTAGAATTATTAGAATTCTATTTAGAATGTCACTAATGTAAAAGCCTCTCAATGTTAAGAATAACTGAGTGTTAAAGTCATAAATTAAAGTTTTGTTTCAGAAGAGATAAGTAAAACAAAGAGCATGTCCTCTGAACATCAAAAGGATACATATTTATACCTTCTGTGCCCACAGGCACAGCATCTGTGAAAGTGGTTGTTTCCATTCTTGGGTGTGTGTGCATATGTGCACATGTATACATTTTTCAATAAAGATTTTTGGGCCCATCTCACATCTGATCATCAGTATACCCCCAGGGTAGGAAATAACTGAAAATAAACCACAGGTGATCATGCATAAAGTGTCAAAGTATTAACCCCATAGTAAGTTAAATCACCCCTGAGAAAACACCAGTGTGAGAGCAGCTACTCACAAGATCCAACAGTGAACACTGCTTAAATAAAGATCTCCATTTATTGGTTTCAGGGATTTCAAGACATAACAAATCATAACCAACGTATATGGATCATATATTTCTCCGGACCTCAAGCCAAACATTTTTTAATAGAGTGGTCCCTTGGTACCCATGGGGAGGGGAAAAAAAAGATAAAATTGGGCACAGTCACTCACACCTATGATCCCAACACTCTGGGAGGGCAAGGTGAGAGGATCCCTTGAAATCAGGAATTCAAGACCACCCAAGAGTTAGACCCTGTCTTTGCTAAGAAATAGAAAAAAAAATAATTTTGGCAGTATATATATATATATATATATATATATATATTTTTTTTTTTTTTTTTTTTTTTTTTTTACCCCAAATGAAAATGTGTGGTGGAATAGTTAGAAGAAAGTAATCTCCAGGTACTGACCACATGGCTGTGCTCCTCTGCAGCCATGTAGGATGCTTATAATTCTCTTCATGGCTGTACAGAACAAATGTCATATGAATAGTGACTCCACTGACCCTATGCTCCCAAGTCTTACATTTCTTATAAACAAATTTGCACATTCTCCTTGATTAATTTCCTACCCTGTCTTCCTTTTCTCTGTTTGCAGAAACCTAATACCTGCCCTTGATTATTAATTAGTTTTATTTACCAACTGAACAATAGGGAGTATAGAGGGAAAATTATAAAACAAGAAAAAAGACAGTCTCTCCCTACCTCTGCCTCTCTCTCTTTCTCCTTCCATCTGACCCTCCTGCTTTTCATCTCTTTTGGGGGGTGTCTCTGGCAACGTCTGCAGTTCTTCAATGCCCCCCGCACCCCACTCCCTCTCAGCTGCCCACTTCCACGGTGCATACTATAAGGCCCAGCTTTGGGGATCGGAAAATACTATCTATTCTTTTTAGGGGAAAAATAACTTCAAAAGTAGAGGAAACATTATGTTTTATGACTTTCAAAAAATGTTTCTTCCAGTGTCATGTCTCATTAATGATGTTCTTAGTCTTAGAAGTTTCTCTTCGCTTTTATACACTGCAATGAGGTACTGTTCTGTTATGAACGTACACTGCTCTAGTTTTTCAAGGAGCCCATCACTCATCTTCAGCACGTCAGCACTCCAAAATCTCATAATTTGGAGTATTTCAGCATTTCAGATTTGGATTACAGGAGCTCAACCTGTACTTTTCAAGGAGAGCCCTGGTGCCTTACATTCAGTAGCTTGGATTATTCAACATATTGAAATCTAACAAACAGATCATCTAGAGAGTTATTCACTGTATGCAAAATGAGATGATGAGATGTTTAGGGTGAGATATTCTGTAATGTGGAAAATGTATGCGTGTGTGTGTATGTACAAAAATATGTGTACATAAGATATTTAAGAACTCAAATACTTGTCAAAATATCCTACCAGTTATTTATCTTTTTATGTGTGAAAGACTGCCATGTACCCAATACTATGTTCACACAAGTAAACAATAACTAGAGGCCCATGTAAGAGAAACACAATTAAATTAAAGAAGGGGAGAAAATGAAGGCGGAAGGGAAAGGGATTTGGGTAAATCCCCACCTAATAGGTACAAGTAGGGTTATATGGCACACTACCTGGGTAAAGGACTCAAGTGCAACACAAACACAAATAATCTAACCTAATCTTACATACCCTCATATTAACCCGAAATTAATATATTCATAAATAAAATAGCAACAAAAGGGAATTTATAGATTAATAGCTTATAAAGATATAAATAAACAGATTCAAAATGTCCACTGACTTTAATTAGAGTATAAACCACATTTAGATCCTTATTAAAGTAAACAAATGGGACAAAGATTTTAAAAATGTTTTTGAAATGGTTTTTTGAAAGACGTTCTTTTTATTTTTAATTAATGGAGTTGGAAAGTAATGATCCTACTGACAAGACTAATGTGATTTTTTGCTGAATATTTATGAAACAGCTGTATTATCAGAATTAAGTATTGCCTGTTTAGCATTTGTAGTAATTAAGTCCATTACATATTGCTAATTTTATATCAATTCTTATTAAAAATCTTAATTTGTATTTATAAACTGTATTAATTTTCATTCACTGAAAAATACTCCATTTGAAAATAGAAACTATTGCCAAATTCAGCATTTTCTTAATAATGTAATGTTGTTCCAGCTGAGTTTTCATTCAACAATAGCAACAAAAACAGAAACAAAGTCCAAAACCAAGTAAACAACAAAAAATAGAAACTCCAGGAATAGAAATATTTTGTCCTTGTTTACTCAAAAAATATCTTACTATTTTGCTGCAGTTCGTAAAAGTGCAACTTTTGTTCAATTGTTAATTTTTACAAGGCTTTCCATATCAAAAATTTTGTATATTTCATAATTCCTTTCATACCTAAAATACCTTTATTTTTTCTCATATTTAAACATGTTGCTCTGGGTATCAAGGTAGGTATATAGTTTGTTATTGTCTTTTTCTCTCCAACTTTGCTGATATAAAGTGTAATGTGGAAAATACTCGTCCTTTTATTAGCTTGGTTTACAATTGCACTATTCTCTAAGAAAAGTCTAGATGTGGATTTTTAAATTGGTTAATAAATTCAGGTTTTCTGCATTATGCCTTTGTGGTTTCCTTCAGTCTAAAATCTCAGGTTCACTTTTGCTCAGTGTATTTTTCTTTTATAGCAATAGAAGACAATTTTAATTAATCACCCATGTCTGAATCCCCAACAATAAAAAAAAAGAATGCAGCAAAACGAAGAAGCAAAACTTCTGAGACTGCTCTCCAAACCCTTGAAGCTTCTGACTGTCACACTCTAGGAGGACACAGGAAGCAACTCAGCCCTGCCTACGGAGAGGTGAGAGACCACGGATCAGAGACAAGGCAGTGAGCTGAGAGCCAGATAGCCACCTGACACCCAGTGCCCACCACTGCATCTGAGAGAGACCCCTGTCCTGTTTGGGCCACCAGATTACTACAGTTCAAAGTATGACACCAACAGAAAACCAGCTCAGCCCACAGAACTGTGATCAAATAAAGCACACGCTGCTCTGGGCAATTAAGTGGTAGTTTTTTTTTTTACAAAATGAGAGCTATCTAAGATATTAAAAAGCTATGATAAAAAAGAAAGTTACAAAACTCAATGACTTTGTTCCAGCTTACGATACATCAGTTGCCCTATATGTCACCTCATGGGGATTCCAATGTACCATGTAGAATTGAAGCAGCAGCCTAACTTTTTTAAATGATCTTATTCTGAAGATTATGCCCCAGGGTACTGATTCTTAAATGGCTACTGAAATGCTGGCAGCTGTCCAGAGTGAAGCTCCCAAGATGTTTGGACAGAACTAAATCAGTGCTCCAACAAGGGGCTCGATAAAGTCAGCACAGCTGGTATCTCTTCTTGTTGCTTTGCAACAAGGAACACAGACGCAAATGTGGAGTGGCCTTGGGACTTTAGGGATTGGAGGAGAAAAAAGAAGAAATGACAAAAAAAAAAAATACAGAGACACCTCAGCACTTCTTCGAGACAAAAAACTTTATGGATTTTAAGGATCGAATAATAAAACTTTATCCTTTCTTTATCTTCAAAGACAAGCTTAAGTGTTCCATTGAGCCTATAATTTATTAAACATATATTCATAATTTTGATAAAATAAAATTTTCTGTCATTAGTAAAACGATTTTGATAAGCTATTCAATATTTTAAATAATTTTCAGTGATGTTCAGTGATAGGTATATTTTAATAATGTACAGAAGAGGTAGAGAGTCACATATTTTTGTAAAGAAAATTTCTTTGAAAAAGAAATATGTGATTTTCAGCCAAATTGCACTGTGATCTGGTATATCCTTTCTCTACACAAAGCATACAAAAAAAAAAAAGAGTGACTGCATTACAAATTATTTAAGTTCATACCATAAACCCTTGGTCCCAGATGAAAGACTGTACTTGAAGAAATTTGGGTATGTCTCCAAAAAATAGAAGAGACATAATAATTCATACACATAACTAAAATAAACACCGTTATCAGCTTTTTATTAAAAATAACATGTGCATTTAAAATATTGCTAAATAATCGTTTTTTATGCTCTTTGATGTAAGAATTTTCATGCCATTTACTAATTCATTTTATTCATCCTATCTTTATTTGTAAAATACCACATAGTCAGTTGACTGTGGAACCAAAAAACAGGTGTAATTTCATTTTATAATTATTTTGCACTGTTCTCTGTGATAAACCATGGCATTAATTTCTTGTCTTATATTTTTTCAGTCTCATTCATAAAAAATTTGGCCATTTGTTAAAATTATAGAAAACTAAATTAAAGAAGTATTTCCAGGAAGTAATTGATATAAGGTAGAAAAATTCATATAGGCTGGGATATCACAGAAAAAAAGGAAAATTAAAAATCTTAAATTTGCATGAAAAAAATGTGCACAAGTCTCTTATAGAGAAATTCAGGTTATATTTACCCTCATTTATCCTTGGAATTATAAAGTCACTCTGTCCACATATGGCCACTCTGTTGAAATGGATTAAATGCTTAGATGAATTAAAAAATTACAGAAATACAACCCCTAGTACTTATTTAAGTACACAACAAAATTGAAGTGGTCTTCTAAATTAGAGTTATAAAATGAAGACTTCTTTTAAAAAGAAGCCACACCATTATTCTTTCCATAGGAAAAAATAACCTCATTTTATTGAATGTTTTTCTTCCTGTTTTCATAATATCATGTATTTGAATATGACGATTCCTATTTGAACACCGCAATTGCTCACCGTGCCAGATATAACAAATTGTTTATAAAGTATATGACATAAGAATTCTAGCATTATGAATTCTCTTTGTACTGACTATAAATTTAACAAATACATTTCTGAATTTATGTTTGAAATTTGAAAAATTTCATCCTATTTCTGAGGGCAATAGTTCTCAGCTGAAAGCAGTTTTTCCCCATGGAGGGTATGCGGTAATGTCCAGAGGCATCACCATTTGGTGGCAGTGGGAGAGACGCTATTGGCACCTTTTGGGTAGAGGGTACTGCTGACCATCCCACGATTCCCAGGACGAGTCCTCACAGCAAAGAATTATCCAGCCAAATATGTCAATCTCAATAGTGGAAACGTCAAAAAACTCTTTCCTAGGAGAATACACTTTCCTACATAATAGTTGAAATTACATTGTGTAAATTAAAAAAAAAAATACAAAAGAAAAATTTGATACTAAGCCTGCTTCAAAAAACACTTCAGTTTATTTTTGCATCTTTCTTTATTAAACGATCCAGAATGCCACAGTATTTTTTTGCCGATTATTTCCCACAGACAAGAAATATACAGCCACATCATGCTTTTCTCCCTGGCAGTACCACACGCTGCAATTACTTGGATTGGTTCTAGGACCATTACTTTGCACTGTTGAGATGCAAAAAACTGTAATTTGACAAAATCTTGCACACTCAGGAACTCTCTGGTGCTGCCTTCTTTAGACTCTCGTATCATATTTTGAAAAGCTATATAAGGAATGTATCATTTGCATGATGTTCATGTTATTTCTCCAACACACACACATGCACGTGTGTGTACATACACCCCTAACTGGTTAGACTCGTCAGGAAGAAAGGACTATTTTTCATCATTGCAACTTCTAAGTAGAAGGCCCATTTTTTTCCCCTTTTCTAGTTGACAAACCCCACTTAATTACCTAAGGTTCATTAAAGATATCTTTCCTAACGCACAAGCTGGGCTCCTGGCTACTCCATAGTTTTTTGCTTACCCGACACTGCGTTGCACTTTTCTGTTGGTCTGAGGCTGCTCAAAGATAGTGGCCTTGTTTTATTTACTGTTTTATTACTTGCTGCTATTACAGCTCTCAGCACATAAAAATGCCTTTACACATTCGTTCTCTCCAGACAGAATTGGATAGATATAGAGATTTGATTAAATGACTAGATGATTCAAAACCCAATTAATAAGGAGAGAGATGGTAAAAGCGATGATATTAGCCACTATGTCGTGAGAAATTTCTGTCACATACCTACGTTATTATTAGTCTTTGGTCAGGGTTAAGAACCCATATATCTTTAAATTAAGTGCTAGTGTTATAAGGAAAAAAAAAAAAAAAAAAAGCTTTTTAAATTTAGTCTCACTCTGATGCCCTGGGTAGAGTGCCATGGCGTTATAGCTCACAACAACCTTAAACTCTCGGGCTCAAGCAATCCTCTTGGCTCAGCCTGCCAAGTAGCTGTGACTACAGGCAATAGTCATCACACCTAGCTAATTTTTCTATTTTTTAGAGACAGGGTCTCGCTCTTGCTCAGGCTGGTCTCAAACTCCTGAGTCAAGCAATCCACACGCCTTGGCCGCCCAGAGAGCTAGGATTACAGGTGTAAGCACTCTGTCTAGCAGTGTTGTACAAATTTAAATCATGAATTTAGATTTCACTTTCTATTATCATTTTAGAAGAATTCACTTCTTTCATGCCACATAAATTACAGCCCATTTTTTCAGAAGTAACCACCTGCGTGTATGTGTGTGTGTGTGTGTGTGTGTCCTGCAGATATTCCTTGCACATATGTGCATGGATATGCCACAACAAAGCCATATTCTCTGACAAAACTACATTTTCTTAGTAACACAAAAGGGAATGCTGGATATTGGTTAAAAATCTGTGTCTACCCAAGGGGAGAAGACAGCCTACATATTTGTAACAATTCCATATTTCCATGCATATGTACATAGTCCACAAGGGCTCCCAGGACATGCCACAGATGAGCAGTCACCCCCTCTGTCAGGACTCTGATACTATCCTATAACTGTTACCTTCACCCTGGTTTTATCCCCTGTGGCAAACCTTTTCTATACAAGGTAACAGTGTTTTATGCTTTGTGAACCAGCAACCTGGTCTTCATCCCAATCATTCAATTCTGCCTTTTCAGTAACAAAACTACCTGAGAAATCTTCAAATGAATGAGTTTGGCTGTGTTCCAGTAAAAATTTATTTGCAAAAACAGGTAGCAAGCCAGATTTGCCTCCCTTTCCGTGATTTGCCGACCTTTGCTTTACATACCATTAGCTTATTTTTAACAGCAAAGCTAATTGAAGTACCCCATTCTTAAGCACACACTGTAAAGTGAGTTCCTCCCTCCACTAACTTTCATATCATCTTCTCTATATGTTCATTTTGTAATGTGCACTGTATTTTATTACGATGATTTTTTTGGTGTTTGTTTTACCTCAGTAATGAGTCTATATAAACACACACAAACACACACACACACACAACTAGAATATAACTTCCAATATCCAGCCTATGACTTTTGTAAAATTATTCTTTCAATTGATTCTTGCCGAAAATAGAATAGTACAGAGTCTTAAAAGTCACAACGCAATGTCCCTTTTTGTAATACTTATAGATATTAATTTTTGTCCCTCCACAGCACTAATCTCAGCAAGAGAACTTAAGAACATTAATTTTCCTCTGTTTCCATTCTCCACTTAAAACTTTTGGCAAGGACTGTCAGATGTGTGACTTGTCCCCAAGTCCTCAACCCACAGTTTTTGCTGTAATACTTCTTTTATATTTTGTGATTCTTTCTTAGACTGTAGAGGATCTGTTTACAACATAAAAGTAACCATTTGCAGTGAACTCTTTGTATACACACACACACACACACACACACACACGCATAGACTCTGAGAGCAAAAACACACACTTATTTCCAGGTTGGTTACTGACAGCTGTTTCCTCTCCTTACCATTTTCATTGGCATTTAGATCTCTGTTCTGATTCAACTATTTTCAATTTAAATACGTTTCCAAATCTTTTTCCAGATTAGATGGGAAGATGATGTACTTTCTAGATCATTCACCAAATATTTATTTTATCCTACAGATAATTTTGACTGAACAAAAAAAAGTCGAGACTTTAGTTTTTTTCCATGTAAGCTGTATAGATGGGATTGAACTCTTGGCCAGATTCTAGTAACTGAAGGAATAAATGTGAGTTGAAAATATATTTTTCCTAGTAGGTAATTAAAAAAAAATCTGAGTACTTGTAAAGTTTTCTCTTTATCCTTAAGCTTTAGGAACTTTCTGAGGATTTACTTCGGTTTGATTCATATTCTATTAACCTTTCATGGAACTTAGAAACTATTAAAACTTTTAAATGCAATAGATTCTTTATATAAAAGAAAAATATTATTCTCCTCCTTTAACTGTTTTCTTTTGGTTTTGGTTTTTTGTACTTTAGGAAAACATGTATGTCAGTCACATGATACACTTAATGAATATATACTCTAAATTTTTTTTGTTTTTTCAAAAGCCATAATTATACATTTTTGCTTGTGATTATTAGCTATTTCTTCCAATCTTGTATATTCTCAAATACTAGGGCAATAATTTGGGTGTAACCCAAATGATAACCAATGACCATTCATACCTTCGTTCTAATTGATCTCTATATTGATTTTTTTATTAGTTACTTGTTTTTGAAAAAAGGCTTTGAGTTGTGGAAATCTTTTTGTGGCTCCCTTAAAATGCCTCGAGCGCTCTTATTATCTACTGTTCAGTGCAATATTCAAATCATGGAGTGATCTGCTTAGTGACTTTAAAAATCTAATTTAAAATAGTCATATATTGCAGTAACATTAAATATGTAGAATATGAACTCAAAGTACATTATAAAATTAGGGTCTCATAAAACTAGCTAAAAATATATTATCATAACTGAACTTTATTTCAGCTACACGTTAACAATCATAATATGAGATACTTATAAAATCTAAAGGCTACACCACAGAAACCTGCATGTGAAGGAAAAGTCTTAAGTCATTGGAGAAGTTCAAGAGCTGGATCATGATGTGTGGACCGCACTGTAAGATTTGGTTTCAGGGAAACCTGGAATAATTTACCCATGGCCATTTTCTAGATATGCCTTCTTGGGAAAATGATGTACAAACCCCATGCTAGTTTTTACAACTTTAAAATTATATTTAAAATATTTCACAGAGATTTTATATACTTTGAGATAAGTATGGTAGATAAATGTTATGAAAATTGAAGTTTTATTGATTAATGTAGCAATTATTTCCATTATTACTGTTAGAATTTGTTCATAAACTACATGATTAAAAGGCATAGCAAAAAATTTCAAGTATTCTACAGTCTCTCTTTGGTACAAATTGTCACAATAAATGTGTTGGTATGTTCTTAACTATATGTATGAAGAATATGTGCTCAGAGAACCACATTCATTAAGCAAGAATTGCATGTGTTTTCCAATTTATAATTCTTTTTTCTTGAGATCAAACTATTACCTGTACTTAAATGTACAAAATTTTAAAACATAACAGCTGGCCAAATAGTTTTTAAAAGCTGATAGCACAAAAAATGCTAACATGTTTTGAAATTTCTATAGATTTTTCTATGCATGCACACATGCATCTGTAAATATTGGTCTTTAAAATATGACTTTTGTATTATCAATAATACATTGGTTGCTTAACCATAAAAATCATTTTTCTTACCCATATCAGACATTTCAGGCACCGTGACAATGTATGGTCCGTCTGTGAACTTCGGAGCATTATCGTTGATGTCTTGCACTTTGATGATAAACTCAGATTCAGGTTCGAGAGGTTTATTTGTCCGTCTGTCAATAGCCTGTGCGTGGAGCACATAGTGGGTCTTCTGTTCTCTATCGAGGCTTTTTGTTGAGTGGATGTCACCTGTGGTATCGTCAATGATAAAGATAGTCCCAGCACCTTCTCCAGTAAGGATGTACTTGACAGACCCATCACCTTTGTCAGAATTGGAGTGCAGCTGTCAAATAGACATGGAACAATTTAGCATTCAATGATATATCGGCCTATACATCATTGTTCTCTGAAAGTTCCCTATGTATAATTTAATACTTGGTTTGAAAATGAATGTAAGATCTTCCCTTCACAGTGTCCTGCACATTACCATAGTCATTTATTTCTCTGTAGTTTTTCTTCAGTTAGTAATAATACAGATATTGTTATCATTCTTTGTCTAGGAGATCTAATTAGCGACTTTAAAAAAATCAATATACAATATTTCTTAAGAGAAAAAAATAAGATAAAATCATAGTCCTTGTCCTTCTACTAAATCAACATTGCACTAAGTACAATAGAGTGGGGAAAAGAAATCCCCACTGGATTATCATTGCCTTCCATACTTGTGAAATTAATGTGCTTTGTTTTGTTTTTAAGTAATGGTTTGAGTTTCTATTTCAACCTTAAGACTATAAAAATATGTGGTGCAACAAATCAAGGTTCAAATTAATTATTAAAATTTCTACAAAAGAGGCACTTATTTAAGTCATTAAGTCACATAGGCATTCATTTAATAATTAAAAAAAATAAAGGCTTAGATGTATAACTGAAAATGCTAATTATAGAGTATTTCCTTTCTTTAGGGATTCTGAAACGTTAACTCAAATTTGAAATAGTAGTTGTAGGCTTAATCAATAAGGAGATCCTAATTTATTTAATTGAGATATACAAACAAATACTCCTGTTATTAAAATGTAAATGATCAAATGTTCTTTGAATATATATTAGAAAAGTTATGATTCAGTACAGAAGAGGTTTTCAGTCAGAAAGATAACTAACATAATATGACAATGCAGTCTGCTTTTTCTCATGTAAATATAAGTAAATGATTTAAACTGCTGATGGTTTATACTTAAGATTCTATTATTCCTTAGATCAGGCATCCTCAAACTTTTTAAACAGGGGGTCAATTCACTGTCCCTCAGACTGTTGGAGGGCCAGACTATAGTTAAAAAAAAAAAAACTAGGAAGAAATTTCTATGCACACTGCACATATCTTATTTTGAAGTAAAAAACAAGATGGGAACAAATACAATTCACACCGCTTCATGTGGCCTGCGGGCCGCAATTTGAGGACGCCTGCCTTAGAGCATCAAAATTCACCTAAGTAATTCCATGAGCACCAGTGCTGTGTTTCCAGCCAGGAAGAATAACAGTAATTTTTCAAATCATAAATATATATTTAATATGAAAACTTTTAGGTCATATAACCTCAACAACTTAACTTTCCCTTATTTCTGACACTTGAAAACATTGAAAAAAACATAACCTTGTTCATAGAACATTTCAGTCTGCTTGCCATGGTAACGTGAAAATTTACAAGGTTTATTTTAAAGTCTCTAACCTCTTAGAAGATTTTGAAAATATAAAATATAGAAAACAATAATACAATATGAGGAAAAGACTTTTGGGGGGAATTAAGGCAACTGAAACATAAATGGTAGTACAGTCTGAATAATTTTGTTCTTGTTTGAAAGTACATAGGACATAACAGGGACAAAATTCTGATAGAATCATGCAATAAGTATCAAGGAATGAAACTATTTCAAAAATGGTTATTCAGATCTCTTATAAAAGTAAATATGCATAATATGCATAATCTAGATATGGAAATCACAGCTTTCAAGTTTTAACATCGTTAGAAAATTGAGCACTAAAAGAAGGATAAGAAGGGAGACAGTTGTATCCATGTATGAACATGCACTTGTTCTTTATGCCTCTAATCAAGCCATTTTAGCACCTAAAAGGAAAGATTTATTACTTAGGATGTAGAAATAAAGTATCCATAGAGCAGCTTATTTCAATTCTCTAATTTTGCATCAATCCATAACCAGAACATAGCCAAGAAAGTAGCAAATTCATGGACCAAATTTTTGTAAATCCCTTTCCGGAATTCTTGTCATTAAACTAACAAAAGTGAGATAGGTTAGCAACTTTTATGTTGTTGTAAATAAATTATAAATCTATGAATCTTTATAATATAATTATAGCTAATTATAAATACTTCTAAGGATATGTTATATCTTCCAACAACTAATTTAAGGAAGACTTAGCAATGTTGATAATTAACTGTTATCTTCAATGTATACAGAGAAATCTCTTGTAAGCATATAGTGAAATTAATTTTAAATGATTTATTTTTGGATTAAAGGTTCATAGTATAGATATTTAATTGTATTTAAAGAAGAATAGGTATAAATATGTGAAATCATACAGTTTTCAATCTAAAGTAACTACTGAAAATCAATATATTATACACTTTATACAAACCTTTATACAAACCTTGAATTGGTAAATAATTCAGGTAAAAATTTCAAAAATTTTTAGGCTTTAGTTTTAAAGATATGAATATGGATCCACATTTATAAAGTTTTTGTAATTTATAAGCACTTGCCATGAATGTTTCAGAAGTTATGACTAATTTGAACGTAGATTATAATATGAACATTTGATGGTAATTCAGCAATGGTTATATGGTTGGACACAGCATTGTATGCCCACAGCAAAAGTTACATCACACTATTATGAAAATGACTTTGGATTATGTTGGTTGCTCACATACTTAGCTTGAGAGTTGAAATAACGTGAGTGGTCATTTTAATAATGAATTTTTAGTCTGTCAGTGAGCCTAGTTGAATATTGAAATGATGATTTTTTGTATACCCTTACTGGGAAACTGTTAATCATCAATTGGTTAATAGTTTATGTGATTATGCTGATAACCATTTGTGAAACAGCAATGTGACCCACGTTCCTCATTCATGTTTCTGTACCACATCTATGCTCACAAATTCAATTATATTGGTGACATTGTGTGACAAATGAAACATCATACAAGAAACATAGACCTTCATCCTATTTTGTTAGATAATTAGGTTTGAAGAACCTGGAGGAGCTCATGTTTGTTAGGTTTTTGCAGGTCAAGAAATGCTAAATAAGTGGATGAATTAATTAAATGGATCACTATTAATGGTGATTGTAAGGACAAAAACTCTGATAGGCAGAGAGAAAGTTCATAGAAACAGATAATCTGGTTAAACAGATAATTGTAATAGAAATGTGTCATCTCTGAGTATAGGCAGCAATGAGACATCAAATGGTACTGATTCAATAACCAGTAAAATACAAGATGTGAGCTTAGCTTGTAACTCTATTATTTAAGAGAGATGCTCATGAGTTTTTACATTAAAACAAGTGAAAAAATATTTGGAAGATAAATTTGATTTTAGTCATATACAAGAAACCCTTTTTAGCAGACACTCAAAGATCTCACAGAGAGAGCAATAACATAATTTTGTTATATGCTGGGCATGGTGGCTCATGCCTGTAATCCCAGCACTCTGGGAGGCGGAGGCAGGTGGATTTCCTGAGCTCACAAGACTAGCCTGAGCAAGAGCAAGACCCTGTCTCTAAAAATAGCTGGGCACTGTGGCGGGTACCTGTAATCTTAGCTACTTGGGAGGCTGAGATAAGAGAATTGCTTGAGCCCAAGAGTTTGAAGTTGATGTGAGTTATGATGCCACTGCACTCTACCAAGGATGACAAAGTGAGACTCTGCCTCAAAAATAAAAATTAAATAAATAAAATAAAAATGAAATATACTTTTCAGATGATGAGACTTTGCAAAGTAGGATATATTTTCATCCTGAGTGACAAATGTTATATTGTCCAAAGGATCTTTATGTATATGATCACATAATAAAGTAGAGGTATTAACTGGTCTTTACAGAACAGAAAAGGGAAGGAGGAGTGAAGACAAAAGAAAAGAAAATGTAGTCACCCAACTGAAGCAAAACGAACACTTCTCTCATTACTCTTATAAATTGCCTCTTTCTAAGTGTTAAGTAGTAACCTATGGCACTAAGAAATCTAATGTGACTCACATGAGCTCACCCTAGAAAACTATTTATTCACCCTAGACCACATTAGGATCAGGACCTAAAAATTTATAGCTTTCACTCTTATGCAGAGTTCCTCAGTAAAATAATATTCTATCCCTTGGGGAAGAATAACTTTAAAAGGTTAAGAAGACGGTGGCAGAGCCATTAATTTCAAAAGTTGCTTTTAGTTAGAACTTTAAGCTAGACTAAAGAGATAGGTCACTGACTTAAAATTGGAGTATTTTTCAATACATTATTTATATACATTTTTATAAGTAGGAGTCTTATGTTTACAAATTTCAGTGAAACCAAACATAAAGGAAAACGTATAATATACAAATCCCACTATTATTGTTAACTTCAAAACTTGTTACGTAAAATATCTGCTGCTATGTGAAAGAAGTGTGAACATCATAGAAAATTAATGTCATCGAGAGGTATTATGAATCTTTAATTCCAGAATGCATTATATGCTTAAAGTGTTAGCACATATGCATAAAACAAAGGTATTATGAATCTTTAATTTCAGAATTCATAAAACAAAAATCTACTGAACTATTAATAAGTAATTGATGTAAAAGCAGATTAATGAATTACAGCCAAGGCAATTGATAACACATCAGTTTCTTATAAAAAAATGCATAATCAATACTTTTTAAATAAGCATCACTAAATATGTAAAAGTTATGTAAAATAGTATAAATAAAGCACTTTCTAACCACAAAAGTCGTAATACCTAAAACAAAAACAAATGGTTCAGAAATTGGATGTGTAAATAAGTAGGTATTTGTTTAACTGAATACATCACAATCCAAAGTGTTTTGCACTGAATTTTATTTAGGTTTTGAAAGATTTATGTGTATTTCTGGAAAAGAAAACAACTGAATGAGGAGAAAGAGAAGAGAAGGAGTGGGAAATAAGAATTTTCTTAATATTACAGCCCTTAATTCCAAGAATGGAGGTATCACAGAAGATGAAAAATTGCGAAACATCTCTAATGTTCTAAGTTGTCATTAATTTCATACTCACCAGTGAGGATGTCCCATCCAGAGGTGCTAGACTGAGCAAAGTGGGAGTTAGGCAATGGCTGAGAACGTCACTTTTAATCCCTGGGAAGCTTCAAAGAAGTGACCAATCACTTGAATCGGAATGGGTTATACAGGGCACAGGAGTATCTCTTTTCTTATCTACCTTAATCGGTTTTCTATCATTTCTCAGTCAGGGTCTAACTGACAAAGAGGTATCTGCAGCAGCTGGTTAAAAATAAATAAATAAATAAACTCAAGTATCATTTTAATTCAGGAAATACAAGAGCAAATCTATTGCCCACAAATTAAAATGTATTATGATTTAATCCCAAATTCTACCTTTTATTCATGTAATAAAGCAATAATTGCACATAAAGAGAGAGGACGGGGGATAATGAAAGTGTGAATGGCATTGATCCTTTGGCACATTCATCTGTCAACAAAATGTAAGATTATCACTTTATCTATCAGTTACCTTAAGAAGTTTATTGACCCCAGTGATATTTTAGGAAAGACATACCAGGTGCCTAAGTATGGGGTACTTGGATACATCACTGAGAAAAGCCAGCAAAGGTCCCTCCCTCGCACAGCAAGAGTGGGGAGTAGCAGTGTGTAATGTGTTAAAAAAGTAACAAAAGCTGCACTTAACAAAGGAGAAAGAGAAAGCAGAAGAGGAAAAGGATAGCAGAGGTGGTGGGGTTGTTCAAAGTGGTTGCCATATTAAATAGGGGAGGCAGAGTATCAGCTCCTCTAAGATGTGTGTCCAAATTCAGGGAACCTCTGGATATATAGCTTTTAATGGTAACAGAGACTCCACTCTCACAGATATAATTAACTTTGAGGTACTCTATTTAGGGGAATTGTCTTAGTTTCTCTAGATGGGAATGATCTAATCCTATGGGTTCTTAAAAGGCGAGAATGTATTCCAGCTGGATGAGAGAAAGAGCTGAGGCTTGCTCAGCAGCTCGTTACTGGTTCTGAAAATTAGACAGCTGTTTGGAAGAATCAGAGAGGGTTCTCTAGAAGCTGGAAAAGACGAGAGAATGAATTGTCATCTAGAGCTTGAAGAAAGGAATAAAGCTCTGCCCACGCTTTGATTTTCAGACCAGTGAGAAATATCTTGTATTTCTGACATAGAGAACTATTAGATAATATAATCATTTTTAAGTGACTAATTTTGTGGTAATAGGTTAAAGCACCAATGAGAAACTCAAATGAGGAATCAGATGAGGCTCATTAAAAAGATGAAATTATTGCAAATATTTGAAAAAGGTCAAGGAGTTAGCCAAATACACATCTGAGGGAAGAGCATTTCTGGCAGAGGCAATAAGAAGAACAAAAGAATTATTTTGGGAATATTATTAGCAGTTTCCCGAAACAGCAAGAAGGCAACTATGATCAGAGGCTCCTGGGCAAAACGGAGAACAAGAGACATCAGTGCAATGCCGGGAAGTTGGACCCCGCAGAGGGAAGTGTTACAGGAGCTGGAGAGAGAATAGTTCTGAGCAGTGGTGCTTTATAATCAATTTGCATCTTTAGGAGATTGCGGTGGCTTTCACATTCAGAACAGAAATAGGGGAACAAAACTGAATGCAACAAGAACTGAGAAAATTGTGCCATAAGCAGAAGATGGATGATGATAGCATGGACCAGTGTGGTATTAGTGAAAATGGTAAGAAATGATCTGGTCATGAATGTAATTTGAAATGAGAGCAGACAGAGGCTTCCCAAAGGAATAGATACGGAGTATAAGACAAACAAGAGGTCAAGCACAAATGCTACGTGTTTGGCCACAGTTACTAAAAAAATGAAGCTGCAATCAACTGAGCATGGAAGGATCTACACAGGATATTTGAACAAAGAAGATCAAGAGCTCAGTTGGGTATAGCAAATGTGGTACTTTTGTGGGTAGTCTCAGGAGAAATATAGAGAAGTCATTTTTCTACACTGCCTAGAGCTCATTAGAGAAATTTGCTGGGCTTTATACACTTAAAGGACATCATGACAAACGTGGTTATTTAAAGCAATGAAACTGAATGTGATGAAAGATAAAATAAGAGCAACTAGAGGCCCACAGGAAAGAAAAACACGAATTTAAGAAGCAGGGCTGGGGTCGGGGAGAAGAATTGGTAAATTTCTGCCTATGGGATACAACATAGAGTTCATAGGACATTTCTTGGGTGCAGGACTAAACTACAACTCAGACTTTGTACTTTAAATTACAAATGCAAAGAATGTAATCTAAACATAGATACCCTTGTATTACCATTTCCCCCCCCCCCAAAAAAAAAAGAGTAGGCGAGAAGGAAAAGACTGAGTTTAAACATTTATAGTACCTAAAAATTAAAAAGCCAAGAAGATCACAAAAATATTGAGAAAAAGGCAATCAGGAAAGTAGAAAGAAAATCAAAAGTACATTAGCTTCCTGGACAAAAAACAAACAAAAAGAAAAAAGTAAAATTAAGACATATATATAAGAATATCTATATAAGAATAATCATTATTGATGATTTGGGAGGCGAAAAGATCTAAATTCTAAGGTCTGGCTAGTGATGAATTGTTTGGAGAGTTAGAAATTACTAATATAATGACATGAATATGTTAGCTTTGAAGAGATGTCTTTAATTTGTTATTAATTGAGAATATCCTATTGTGGCATAGTATGGAACGTGAGATTATCTTGAGATAGGAAGTGTAGATTGCACAAGCTCCATATGTATTATAATCACATTCATTAACATGAATGGCACTGGAGGAAAAGTAGAAAAGAAAGCTACACTGCAGCGAGCTGATCCATTTTCCTTTCTGCATCTTCTGGGCTTTTAAGTGATTAAATGAGCTTCTGTTATTTTTATATATAAATATTGTTGCTCTTAGAATTAAATAAGGGTTCTAAGCTTTACATAGTTTTATACGAGCCAGTTATGTGGACAAGTATCAGTGTGTTTCAAACCCCTGGCAAAACAGTAAGAATCATCAGAAAATTTTGGGTTAAAAAAAACAATTCATTTTTGTGTTTGATCCTTATTCTGAGTTGCATAAGAATTTGTGAACATTCTTGCTTAATTTTGTCCTGAGTTTAGTTATAACTCCCAGTCTTTCGCATTGCTTTCCAAATACTTCTGGTTAATGATTGTTCAAAGGGCTTCATGTCCTATTGAAGCCCTCCCTTCTGAAGTTATTTTTGGATTTGTATTCCTGCCCATTTCTCACGTCTCTTACCTAAATCCTGTCATTTCTACACATCCATTCAACCATAGCTCTGGCCTGCATTAATATGTTCTCATGTTTATTCAAGCTAAAATCCAATTCAATGTAATTGAATGGAAAAAAAGAATTAATTGCATCCCCACTATGGGTTGAGTGACGGACGTGCTGAGATGAATCAGACAGAGTCCATTGTCTTCAAGAAGTTTTTACCTCAGTGAGTAAAAAAGAGAGACAGATTTATAGAATAGTCAATATTTAAACAAAGGCATGGGGGAAAACACACTCCATTGAAGGGAAGTTTTCCCAGGGGAATGTACAGTGATTCTCAATCTACAGTCCTATTTACTTTTTTCTGTAAAAGTGTTGAATGTTTCTCAAGAGTTCTTCGTGGATTTGTCATCACACTTGTCCCCTTAATCATCCACATTCTGTCATTTGAAAGAATTTGACCTAATATCAACAAACATCTCTTAGTTTTAAATAACAGAATTTTTAATGGAGGGAGAAGTTTTAAAATTTGATGCAGCTAATTTAACACAGGAGAGTGGAATACAAACACCCATCGAAACAGCCTCACTTTGCAAATTCAGCAAATGAAAAAGTGAGGGCAGGTCAAAGCTGTGACTTGGGACATAATGAGGACAGTTCAGAGTGTCTCACAGTTTTCTTGTGCTAGAGAATAGGGTGAGCCCGTGTCACTCTACTCATTGGCATTAAAAAGTCTGCAAAAGTCTGCTATTTTGCACAGATTTGCCCCTTAGTCGAGTTAATTAAAAATGGAAATGTTATTTAGAACTTTTCAAATCATTAATTTCAAGTTACTAAATTCATTCTGTGACTTCTCTCATCAGAATGTGTAACCAGAACTATCACACTCCCTGCTCTGTCACCCAACATTGAAATTTGATATTATTGTTGACTTTGCTTTCTCAATTTCTGCTGATGAAAAGATTTCACAGCTTCTGTGATTCTGTCTTCTTAAAAATGTCCTTAGCCTAGCCCCTTGTCTCCATCGCAGTACGATACATCACACCCAGTGTTCCTTCTTACTCAGGGTGTTGGTGTTAGCACCTCAACGGTCATGCTACCTCTGTTTCTGTTTTTTTCCCTTATCCATGGTCATTTTTCCCTGCAGGTCAGGGGCTTATTTCAAAAATTTGAATTTCATCCTTTTCAGTATGATAATCTTGAGAGTCCCCTCTCAGTGTTCAGATTGTGTATTTCTTTATTGGGATTCTGTCTGTGCTTTTGACTTAATATTTTGGCAATCTGTGGAGGTGGTCAATGACAGCAGTTTTACTACAATTAAAAATGGTTCTTTTTGTTTATTAGGAGGCATCATAATAAAACAAGAATATATAAGTAGGAGCTTGGTGTTATATCTTCATGGCATTGAAGAATATAAATACCCTCTGAATCCTAATTTTCTCATATAAAAAGTAGAAATAGTAATGACTAATAGTCAAAACAGTAATAGGGATAAATGAGATGACAGTAAATCTCTCAGCAGAATGCCCAATAAGCAAAACAAATATTTCAAAAGTTGATGACGTTAATAAAATAATATATAAATATATTATATATTATATAATATATATATTATATTATATATATAAATAATATATAAATATTAATATATAAATATAAAATAATATATGACATAGCTCTAGAGTCTTTACATACTGTTTACATACAAGTGTTAAAAAAATTCAAATATAAAGCCACCACCAATTTAGATATATACCTTATTTTTTTTTTTTTTTTTTTTTTTTGTGGGCTCTACACAATACATTTAAAGATGCTGCAGGATAATAGCTAGAGAGCAATGTAATTTGGGTAGATTAGCAGTTATATAGAGCACTCAGGAGGACTGCTATGCCAGGTCATACACTCTCTAAATAAACTGTTACGACTAACAGAAGAAAGATTTCACGTGGGTTGGATTGAGCCACCCAGTGCTTGTTCAGAACATGAGTGACATATGGAATAAAGAATCCAGCATCGTGTTTAGAAGACCCTCAGGGTCTAAATTGTTGCTATTCTTGAAGGTGAATCAGAATGAATGAGATAAAAATTCCATTCCTCTTTGATCAAAGAAAAAATAAGATGAAAAGTTACCAAGTAAATATTTGGAAGCTTTAATTGTCACGGTGACTAATATTTGGTTTGTCTTATATTTTCAAAGTAAGATAGTTTAATATATGAAATTTTTCATTTTATTTATTTATTTATTTATTTATTTATTTATTTATTTTGAGACAGCGTCTCACTCTGTTGTCCTGGGTAGAGTGCTGTGGCGTCAAAACTCACAGCAACCCCAAACTCTTGGGCTCATGTGATTCTCTTGCTTCAGCCTCCCAAGCAGCTGGGACTACAGGCACCCCCTACAACACTAGGCTATTTTTTAGTTGTCATTGTTGTTTGTCAGTCCAGGGCTGGGATTGAACCTGACATCCTCCGTGTATGCGGCTGGTACCATAATCGCTGTGCTATGGGCACCAACCAATATTGGAAATTTTTCAAAATCCTTGGGCTTTTTAATAATATTCTTGAGGGAATAATGATAATTCTTGAAATTAATAGAAATAGAGCCAGACGGCCTGGAAAAAGAGAGGATGTACATCATTAAAATTCTACAAGTAGTAAAAAGGACAATTAAAATAATATGTATAGGTTTAGGCTAATAAATTTAACAAATCAGATGAAATGAAAATATTTCTTAAAAGACACAAATTAAGTCTCATGCAAAAATAAACCGATGCAATAAATACCCTTGTATGATTCAAAGTTAAATTTGTAGCTTAAACTTAAAAAAAAAATTAACTTAATAGACACCCAAATACTGTTTTTCTTGATTATCTAATCTGACAAGTAGCAGATCAAAGCCTGGATCATGGTGATTTTTTAAATTTCTGCTTTAATACCTCCCTTGGGGTGAAATTATTTCCCATTGCAAATAAAATTCACTACAGAAAAATGTATTTTTCATCTATATTTCTTTGAGTTTTTATATGGCCATAATTATTATATTTTTAATAGTGCTTTTAATGACCTTAGTGAAAATACAGTTTATATTTTATTTCAAGTGACATTTTGTATTGGCTTTGGACAAACTCTGGACAAAGGGTCAGTAATGGTACAGTAATGTTGTGGTACAACTGAAGGAGCTTGTACTTGGTACAAACAATGTGACAAGTGAACAAATCAGGTCTGCTAATGTTTTTTCTTTTATATAATGATGTGAAATTAAATAGAACAAATCAAACATTTAAAATGCCTTTGGAAAAAAAAACTATAAATAAAATGCTTTTAGAAGCAAAGGAACATTCTCAAATTAATACATATTACCCAATGAATCTAATGTGTGTAAGACTAGAGAAATTTCTGTAACTCATTTAATAACACAAATAGTAATTTCATTATTTGATTCACAATATTACTTATTAAAAGAACACAGGCCAGATGCCAGATTAGAAACAGCTGCTTACTAGTCACATGTGGAGAGAGAGGGGAACGAGCACTCCAGCCCCCTTTGGCTGGACATCCCGGGTACACATCTGGCTGTACCCAGGGACATCACTCCGAGGGCACAGTGAAGCAATGGTGGATTGCTTCAAGAGCCAGCAAGGAGGTCTCCCCCTGAGGAATACCAGCACAGAAGGCAGATGTTTGCATAAGGGTAAGGGTAGGTTGGCCAGCGCTAGGCAAGAGACTAGGGACAGGAAAGGCTTGACAGATTGTTTGCTGGAGCTGTCTTTGAAGGCTTAAACAAGTTATTGGATTTGAACAGCATTTAGCGGCTGAGATTGAATACCAGGCGAAATGGACCTCTCATTGGAAGGCTCCTAGCAGGACACTGCCACTGCGGAAGGACATGCTGAAGAAACGGTTCACAGCATCCCAGGGCATGGCCTGCTCTGGCGTGCTTGCTGAGCTTGAGCAAACACCCTTGGGGGAAGCTGAGTGGATCCTGCTCCCCCGGGAAGGCCACTTGGTTGGCAGAGGGCACTGTTTGACATGCCTCCTAAGGGAGCTCGTGAGAGCTTAGCACCCCTGTCCTGCAAGGACTGAATGCTGAGGAAGTGAGAAAGCCCTGATGGAGGAAAAATGAGTCAGGAAGACTCCTCTGCAACTAGAAAGTGGCTTCCAGCTCTCTTTGTATATATATCAAAAAAACAAAAAACAAAAAACAAAAAACTCGTGTCTTCTCCTGCTGCTAACATCACAGTGCCACCTGCTGTTCAGGAAATAGATTGCAATATATGTAGTTTTCATCCCCCCATACATACGTGTGTGTGTGTGTGTGTGGGGGGGGTACATTTATATAAATATATATTGTTTTCATTTTTGCTCCTCTTCACAATTTTGTTTTTAGTTTTTTCTCACTTTTTCCTCTGTCTCTCTCTCTCTCTTTTTTTTTTGAGACAGAGTCTCACTTTGTCACCCTTGGTAGAGTGCTGTGGCCTCATAGCTCATGGACTCGAGCAATTTTCTTGCCTCAGCCTCAAACCCATGAATTCAGGCAGTCCCACTGCCTTGGCCTCCTGAGTGCTAGGATTACAGGCAGGAGTCACTATGCTAATGTGGCGGTGTTGTTTTGCAGGTGTTTTGGCCAGTTTGTATTTATTTTTCATTTTTACTTTCTTCAATAGTGAAGGCTGCTCCATTTTTGTTACATTTTTTCAGCCCTTTTTGTTCTTCTTTTTTTTATTATTCTCCTTTTTCCCACTGTTGGTAGTGATTTTTCTACTTTTTTCATCTTTCTCAGATAAATTTGTAATACAAGAGCCAATATATCCCTTTTTAAAAATCTTATATAATTGCATTTATGATGTTCTTGTATTGCTATACGGTAATGCCGAAGACTGGGTAATCTACAAAGCAAAGAAGCTTTTTTGAGTTTAAGTTTCTTCAGGCTTTACAAGAAGTGTGGCATCAGCATCTGTATCTGATGAGGGAATCTGCATGCCTAAATTCATGATGGAATAGGAAAGGGAGCAGGGACATCATGTGATGAGTGGAAGGAAGCAAGATAGAGAGAGGAAATAAGTAGCAGACTCTTTTTAACAATACTTTCTTGCCAAACTAATTACAGCAAAGATGGCACCAAACCATTCATGAGGAATTCATCCTCCATGACCCGAACACCTCCATCTAGGTCCCCTTCCAACATTGGGGGTCAAATCTCAAATGAGATTTGAAGGGACAAAGACATCGTGTATGCTAATAAGTAAGGACAAAAGGGACTTTCAGGTTGTGGATAATAACGCAGAGGAAAGTAAATTCAAATTTATGTCATAAAAAGACTTGTCCTTAAGGATAGATTTCTCTACAGTGGAAGTGACATAGCCGGATGATAATTAACAGCCTAACTTTAGGGCTGAATTTCTTTTTCTTTCTTTCTTTCTTTTTTTTTTTTTTTATTAAATCATAGCTGTGTACATTAGTGCGATCATGGGGCACCATACACTGGTTTTATAGACCGTTTGACACATTTTCATGACACTGGTTAACACAGCCTTCCTGGCATTTTCATAGTTATTGTGTTAAGACATTTACATTCTGCATTTACTAAGTTTCACAAACACCCTTGTAAGATGTAGTGGCTGAATTTCTGCATTTACATGAGGGAATTTACACTTATTTACCCTGTGATTTAGAACAAGTTACCTAAACTCTCCATGACTCAGTTTCCTCCATTGTAAAATGAGGATAATAACAATTCTTCCTGGTTCATAGATGGGCAAGGCCAAATTCCACTGCTCATGACATGTTACTTGTAGCAACATGATTGGAAAAAGCATTCTGAATCTTCCTACAGTGGAGACAGTACTCAGTGTATCAGGAAAGTTTATGAGGACTAGATTTTTACTTTGTAGAGCCTCCATACAGCTTAAAGTGTCTATATTTGTGGATATAAAATACTTAATTTTACCACATGTCTTTATACCCTTGGGAAAAGTTTAATATGTTCTGTAGTCTGAGACTTTTGAATATGACATCTGGTTTGCAGATGTAAAATGTATTTGAATGAAAGTTCTTTGCTACTCTAAGCTGCGTTAACTTTGTTTCTGCCTAATTAACATGGAACAAATCCTGATAAAGCCTTTTTGCTGGTCCATGTGTCACAATTAGAAATTAATCTCCTCCTCTATTATGTAACATGAAGGCAGGATACAGCAGTGGAAAAGAACATGAAATTGAGAGTGTAATAGGCTTCTGTTCCCATCCTGATTTCACCATATATATTAATAAGGTGTATTTAGATAAGAAGTCTCTTAACCTTGCTGAAATGGCTTTTGCAAAGAACTATGGATGTGGAAAGAATGGATCAGACAAAATAAAATAATGAAGGACATAAATTAACATTCATAAAACTCAACCGATTTCCATATTAATACATTTGATATTTTCCACACTGAATGCATCAAGAGTGAAAAAAAAATCATGACTAGATTTAAAAACACCACATAACCTGGTAAACTGAGTATAAACCCTGTTGTGCTTATATCACAAACTTCTTAACACTTTTCCACTAGGAATCTCTGGATGATAAGGCCAAACATTCCTTCCTTCAAGGAAAGCTCAGTCACCATAGATGACATACAGTTCTATAATTTCTGCCCCTTTACCCACATGGACAAGTGTTTTTAGGACTTGTTTTCCTCATTTGCTATGACTTGCCAAGTGGCACACTCTCATCTCTGTGTATTGTGATTTCTTTGCATATTAATACAATGTCATTACATTTAGTAAGAACAATTAAATCCTACTTAAATTCTGTAAGACAAGAACACATTTACCAGAAGAATTTGAGACTCATAGGAATTCTATGTGAGTAATATGACTACTTTAAATTTTTAATTATTTATATACTGCTAACATTAAACTGCTCTGTATTACTTTTTGAGGCCAACTCTTTGCCTGATTCAGCTCTCTTGTGCCCTTGTTGCACCAAAGTCTACAGGTAAATATTATTTTCTTTCTCTTAAAGATGGACAGAAACATTTTATTCCAAACACTTGTACTATAAAAGGAAATTCATTTAGTCCATATTTATATATATATTTTAATTATATGCCATGAGTATAACCTTGTGAAAACTATTGGGCAAAATTATGTATAAAAATAAATATAGACTGTCTTTTCTTAAGACAATGACATAGTTAAATTAAGAAAAAAATATAAAAAAATTAGATTAAGAGGAATGTAAGATTCAAGCAGGATAAGAAAATGTCCAAAATTAGAAGTACTGACAATAACTTGGACACAACTAGAAAAGTTATACATTCTCATGTTCAGCAAGATAAGAAAAACCTCGAATAGCCAATACATTACTTAGAAGTAAAACAAATCAGGAGGTATCACGTAACCAGACTTCAGGCTGTACTATAAATCTATGGTGATCAAAACAGCCTGGTAATGGCACAGAAACAGAGAGGTGGATTTATGGAACAGAATAGAGAACCAAGAGATGAACCCATCCACTTGTTGTCATTTGATCTTTGACAATTCTATCAAAAACATTCATTGGGGGAAAGATTCTCTATTTAACAAATGATGCTGGGTGAACTGGCTGGTGACCTGTAGAAGAATGAAATTGGACCCTCATCTCTCACCGTTAACAAAGATTGATTCTCCCTGAATAAAATTTTGAACTTAAGACATGAAAGTATAAAAATATTAGAAGAGAGTGAGGGAAAATGCTTGAAGAAACTGGCCTGGGAGAATTTTTTTATGAGAAGGACCCTCTGGGCAATTGAAGCAACACCAAAAATCCATTACTGGGATCAATCAAACTAAAAAGATTCTGCACAGGCAAGAGCACAGTAAGTAAAGCAAACAGACAGCCTTCAGAATGGGAGAAGATAAGTACATTATACTTCTGACAAAGGTCTGATAACTAGAATCCACAGAGAACTCAAACTAATCAATAAGAAAAGAACAAATAACCCCATTTCTATGTGGGCAAGAGACTTGAACAGAAACTGCCTGGCCTACAAACACATGAAAAAATGCTCATCATCTC